>SSNR01000757.1:115452-126310 GCA_006937965.1 Callopanchax toddi | reverse complement strand
TTACTTGTATGAATGAAATAAATCGAGTTGAACCTATTACTGTGTACCGTTATTTCTTTGTCTTACGGCAAATGATCAATTTGATGTACCGGTACAAGACGCCACACAGGCAAAATACAATATACACCTGAGTGATCCAAATGTATTTAGATGAACTCATCAGTCCCAATGTGATCAGAACAATGTGGTAGTAACAGTACACTGTCTGCAAAACAGACACACCGATAATACACTATAGTTGCTAGTACGTTATCAACGTTATAGGTTTTGTAACCGGGCCTGGGAGGGTGTGTTAATGTTACTCATGGAATAGTCACACGGAATAATACCATATAAGCTTCCGTGTACCGCCGATGTGGACAATGTTTCTTACTAGCATGACCACACGGAATGACACGGTGCTCATGTACACTGAAAAGGATGTAGAGAATATAATTCTAGCTATGCTAGAAACAACTATCGACCGTTATAATGGCGATGTTGTACACTTCAACAAACCCGCAACACTGAGAGTAATGAAACGAGCCGTCTGTGGCGCGTTGCATGACTATAGACACGAATACAGCGGTAGGTGTTATTTTTTTTAAGTATCGTGTCTTATCACTACTATCATTTACATTTTGTATTCTCATCAGATATGCTCATTCAATACCCCACTCTCACCGTGAACCTGATTACGAATGTGGCGCAGGCGATGTGTTCCGATGGACACATGAATTGGGGGCGAGTTGTGTGTTTGGTAGCTTTCGGTGGAGTATTATCTCATACACTAGAAGTGACCACGTCACGAGACTGTACAATGGACATAGGGAAACTAATCGCTGGTTATCTAACTGTTCAACACATGAACTGGTTGATCGCTAACAACTGTTGGGTAAGGGTCACACACACACACACACACACACACACACACACACACAACACATTTACAATTTGTTGTTTTCTTACACAGGTTTATTTGTATTTTTACATTGATATGACACACGTTTTCCACAGGAAGGGTTCCTGGACAAATTCCGCTGGTACAGAAGGCCACTGTGGTACCAAGGCATCTTTACCTTGTTGAGCACCGTTGTATCCACGCTGTCATTTGCCAAATATAAACAATAAACATATTTCAAACCAACAATGTCTATAGTTGTATTGCTTTACCTCCGTAGCAGACGATGTTACATTTATGGTACGGTTACAATCTCCTACTTATTTTAATGTGTCCTTTCTGACACAGCGCTCACTTAGATTGACACGTGTAGTTTCATAGCCTGTTCAGGTGTACCATTAGATACAACAGGCTTGTTGGGTGACGGTTCCTGCTGCTCGAGGAGCTGGAGTAGAGACGATGCGTCCTCCGACGTGAGGCACGGGCCTTCGAGGTCTTGGTACGCGTGGCCGGGTGACGGTTCCTGCTGCTCGAGGAGCTGGAGTAGAGACATTATGTCCTCCGACGTGAGACACGGGCCTTCGAGGTCTTGGTACGCGTGGCCGGGTGACACGTCTTCGTGTGTGAGGCTCGAGGTTAGGATGTCGGTGTAGTACGACAAGTGTTCTTGGTCCGCAGTGCCTAACGGAACATTCAAACCGGGCTCCGAGCTCATGGGGTCCTGTGTGTGACGCGAGCGCTTTTTTCTCACCGTGGTATCGCATTCGCCGGCCCGTCTTCGTTTTCTTCGTTTTGTGTAACCAACACACTCAGGTGTCTGTGCTTTGACGGGGTCCTCTGTGTGACGCGAGCGCTTTTTTCTCACCGTGGTATCGCATTCGCCGGCCCGTCTTCGTTTTCTTCGTTTTGTGTACCCAACACACTCAGGTGTCTGTGCTTTGACGGGGTCCTGTGTGTGACGCGAGCGCTTTTTTCTCACCGTGGTATCGCATTCGCCGGCCCGTCTTCGTTTTCTTCGTTTTGTGTAACCAACACACTCAGGTGTCTGTGCTTTGACGGGGTCCTCTGTGTGACGCGAGCGCTTTTTTCTCACCGTGGTATCGCATTCGCCGGCCCGTCTTCGTTTTCTTCGTTTTGTGTAACCAACACACTCAGGTGTCTGTGCTTTGACGGGGTCCTGTGTGTGACGCGAGCGCTTTTTTCTCACCGTGGTATCGCATTCGCCGGCCCGTCTTCGTTTTCTTCGTTTTGTGTAACCAACACACTCAGGTGTCTGTGCTTTGACGGGGTCCTCTGTGTGACGCGAGCGCTTTTTTCTCACCGTGGTATCGCATTCGCCGGCCCGTCTTCGTTTTCTTCGTTTTGTGTAACCAACACACTCAGGTGTCTGTGCTTTGACGGGGTCCTCTGTGTGACGCGAGCGCTTTTTTCTCACCGTGGTATCGCATTCGCCGGCCCGTCTTCGTTTTCTTCGTTTTGTGTAACCAACACACTCAGGTGTCTGTGCTTTGACNAACACATTTACAATTTGTTGTTTTCTTACACAGGTTTATTTGTATTTTTACATTGATATGACACACGTTTTCCACAGGAAGGGTTCCTGGACAAATTCCGCTGGTACAGAAGGCCACTGTGGTACCAAGGCATCTTTACCTTGTTGAGCACCGTTGTATCCACGCTGTCATTTGCCAAATATAAACAATAAACATATTTCAAACCAACAATGTCTATAGTTGTATTGCTTTACCTCCGTAGCAGACGATGTTACATTTATGGTACGGTTACAATCTCCTACTTATTTTAATGTGTCCTTTCTGACACAGCACTCACTTAGATTGACACGTGTAGTTTCATAGCCTGTTCAGGTGTACCATTAGATACAACAGGCTTGTTGGGTGACGGTTCCTGCTGCTCGAGGAGCTGGAGTAGGGACGATGCGTCCTCCGACGTGAGGCACGGGCCTTCGAGGTCTTGGTACGCGTGGCCGGGTGACGGTTCCTGCTGCTCGAGGAGCTGGAGTAGGGACGATGCGTCCTCCGACGTGAGACACGGGCCTTCGAGGTCTTGGTACGCGTGGCCGGGTGACGGTTCCTGCTGCTCGAGGAGCTGGAGTAGGGACGATGCGTCCTCCGACGTGAGGCACGGGCCTTCGAGGTCTTGGTACGCGTGGCCGGGTGACGGTTCCTGCTGCTCGAGGAGCTGGAGTAGGGACATTATATCCTCCGACGTGAGGCACGGGCCTTCGAGGTCTTGGTACGCGTGGCCGGGTGACACGTCTTCGTGTGTGAGGCTCGAGGTTAGGATGTCGGTGTGGTACGACAAGTGTTCTTGGTCCGCAGTGCCTAACGGAACATTCAAACCGGGATCCGAGCTCAAGGGGTGCTGTGTGTGACGCGAGCGCTTTTTTCTCACCGTGGTATCGCGTTCGCCGGCCCGTCCTCGTTTTCCTCGTTTTTTGTGACCAACACACTCAGGTGTCTGTACTTTAACGGGGTCCTTTGTGTGACGCGAGCGCTTTTTTCTCACCGTGGTATCGCGTTCGCCGGCCCGTCTTCGTTTTCTTCGTTTTGTGTAACCAACACACTCAGGTGTCTGTGCTTTGACGGGGTCCTGTGTGTGACGCGAGCGCTTTTTTCTCACCGTGGTATCGCATTCGCCGGCCCGTCTTCGTTTTCTTCGTTTTGTGTAACCAACACACTCAGGTGTCTGTGCTTTAACGTCGGTGTAGTACGACAAGTGTTCTTGGTCCGCAGTGCCTAACGGAACATTCAAACCGGGATCCGAGCTCATGGGGTCCTGTGTGTGACGCGAGCGCTTTTTTCTCACCGTGGTATCGCGTTTGCCGACCTGTCCTCGTTTTCTTCGTTTTTTGTAACCAACACACTCAGGTGTCTGTACTTTAACGTCGGTTGATTCACCCGTCTCCCGAACGTCCCATTTCTCACACAGAATATCTAGCCACCTGCGTACGCTAGGATCAGGCGTACACGTACGGTTGTATATAGCACGTCTTTTGTCGTTACTATGGTTCATATACAATATACCCATAGCGCACAATACAGCGAACACGTCGTATAGCCTACGCTTGCTACACTCGAAAGAAGCCGCTAGTCCGCGTACGTCGTACGGCCCTGGGTTATTATGAACATGTTCGTACGCTAACGCAGCGCTATCCGATAAAGTTTCACCGGATCGACGTTTGCTATATATCTTGGGCGGGAGTAATTTCAAACCTCTTAAAATTCCAAGAACATCGTAGAGCCTACGTTGTGTTGTACTCTTTGTCTCACAGTGATAAAACGAGGAAACGCTGAGACTTGCGTGTGTAGAGGGCTCCGCCAACATCCTTTCAAGAACTATTCGGGTTGCTTTGTGTATATGATGATCCTTGTCATTACGCTTGCCAGGAATACAGCTAGACTCTTCAGTGTTTAGTGTTGCGGAATGTTGGGGATTGTCGACGTTAGTTCTGGTTATCGTACTGGATTTCTGTATCTGTGCGCATGTGACACGAACGTTGTTCGGTGCCAATAACTCGGGTACAGGTGTTATATTATCCTTTTGAAGCGCGTGGGTTATATCGCCCCACGGAGTGCTCTCGTTCGGGAGCAAGATGTTGATATCGCCCCACGGAGTGCTCTCGTTCGGGAGCAAGATGTTGATATCGCCCCACGGAGTGCTCTCGTTCGGGAGCAAGATGTTGATATCGCCCCACGGAGTGCTCTCGTTCGGGAGCAAGATGTTGATATCGCCCCACGGAGTGCTCTCGTTCGGGAGCAAGATGTTGATATCGCCCCACGGAGTGCTCTCGTTCGGGAGCGCGAGTGTTGTCATATTCCCGCTTTTTAACAAGATGATTCACGATGACCTTTGTTCTCTATGCAGTACATCGGATTCGCGGAGTCTTAACCAGAACGATTGTGCGCTTGCCGGCTCCAGTGAAAGTCAGTGAAAAGACAGATGAAATGTTTGTTATTTATATGTGAACACCAGTTATCTAAACTATCCCAGTTAGGAATGTACCAAAAATAACCCCTACTAAGGTTGTATCAATGTACAGTGGGTTGTGTATCTAATGTCCAACAACGTAAGGCTTCTAACAACATAATATTAAAGATATGTATTATCGGATTCTACGAAAACGAGGCTACCACACGTAGAGCAGCATTATGACACACCGCGGAGTCATGTCTCGAGATGCTAGAGGAGTAACGGATTCTACCGTTCGTGCTTTGGTCATATCTTGGCTAGGTGAGTTTCCTGCTAGTCTGAACATGGACCTGAAAGACTTTCTAACCATGACCCAACGTGTCATTGACTCACACGGAAATGTGTTCGCTGACCATCATCGAAAACTGACCAACAGAATTCTAGTTCATTACGCCGACTCTATACCTTTGCTTAACGTGGATAAAGACCAAGGTGTTCGCTCGGATTCACCCACCGGTTTCGGCGAGGATGTTTATTACAGCGACGACCGATGTGATGCTATAACATCCGACCCTTATACGTTGTTGGGTCATGGAGCTAGGGATTTGTGCTCGGTGAACGATGTTGTGCACGCGACCCGCGCGATCAAGCTGGGAGACAGATGTTGCGCTTCGCACACGAGTAATACTGTTACGCGAAACGGTCAACAACAGCCAACGAGGGTCAGGTCCACGAGCCCGGATGTCTATCGCACTGTACAGCAACAGTTCTTTTCGTAGATCCCCATGATTGGTATTACGTGTATACGTGAGGGGACGTAGAATCTACGTGTTGTACGTATTGTGCATCAATATCACCAATTGTATATTGTTTTTTATACTCATCGTTATAACATGTCGCTTGTCACGGTGTTGTGTACATTGCAATAAAACAAACTCAACAACTTGTTTTTGTGTACATTCGTTTTATTACTTCCCACGTATGGTTCCACTTGTACACAAGCACGACAGGGGTACGGACTCACGCTACAAGCACAACTATGGTACGTTTGATACGAGGACACATGCAACAGATCGACGCTTAGCGTAGGTGCAGAATTGATCCGTGTGGATGAGCCTGACCATACGGCGTGCTTGTAAGTTCGCCCTGTGCTACAATACAATACGTCGCCCAAGAAACTAGTTTGTGTGATGAGTGACTTTATTATATGTATAAATGTTTCATGGGTTCGGTCATGTACGTGTTTTTTACAACAGCCACGTGGCACTACATTCAAGAACGTTCAATCTTATCGGTGTGACATTATTGCTATCAGTACCGTGTCACATGTAAATGTCACATTGAACCCGTCACTGACTACACCAACATATCATGATCTGCGTACACAGTCGACCTCCCGCGTTTACACTTACATATAATACACTTCACCGTGTACCCTGACAGTCTCCGGTCTTTGTTGGATCTCATCTCGCGTGTGACACAGCAACAGAAAGGCAGAAAGCATATCGTCTCGCGTGTACTGACCAGACACGGAGCGTTTGCCACCTGTGCTAACCACATCGGAACCCCTTTGGGACTTTGTAATGGTCACCATAGCCATTTCTTCTCTGAGTTTACCCAATAACAGTTTCCCGTGTCGAGCGTGCATTTCATCCGTGAGTCTGTAATCCGGTAGAGATACGACGTTGTGCGATTCGAGCACGCTAGATACGATATCTGTTGGAAGATTGATACCTTTGTGTGAACGTCTATACATCGCTATATCTTTCACGGAACCCATTCTGTTACTAGATCCGGCACCCGCTATGGACCCCGTAGCTATTTCTATCAAGTTGGTTTTCTTTGTCGCGTCGGCTAACACGGCCCAGCCTAGAGACATGACGGTATCGCAATAACAAAGCGTACCCCTGGATATCCCCGAAACCGTACTTAGTATCATATCCAGTTTACTCTTAGCACTAACGTGTTTCCCGAGCATGTACTTGTTGTTTGCGTGTGACCATTTGGTGTAGAATCTCAGTTGTGATCCCGACCCCAACAACGACTGCTCCATGAGATTTTTCACGTCCACGAGTGCGTTAACGTATGTGTTTTGTTCAAATATCACAATCACGGGGATTGTCTTCCATTGGACCGTGGGCATGATCATCTTCATCAGTTTCACATGAGCGCAGAGTAAAGCGGAGTACACTCGAGTCACTTGATCCAGGTCCGAGGTCTCCAACTCTTCCAATATCACCACCTGTGAACAAACACACTCTCGTCAGTGGAGCGTTACGCGGCGCGTGATTGTGTGTAACATATTTCCTAGGCAGTGTGTATACAATGCTCTGCTACGCCTGTCATGTGTGTAAGGAGGAAATACTTCAGCTGCTCTCGATGTCTTGGGAGTCCGTGCTGTCGCATTACGAATTTATGATTTTGTTCACATGTTACTATCGGAATATAACTTTTTATTCGAACATGGGCGAAGGACAACTGAAAACATTGTATTCTCAACTCCTGTCCTATTCCCCCGCAAGAATCCTAACGATCGACAGATTGATAGCTACGTATGAAATGCAACATCGCAAAGTCGACTCATTCAATCTTAGTATCCCGAGTACCTTGTCCAACGCCATAACTTTAGCGTTAGACAACCGGGTGCCGAAGCTGTTCGTACACATGTGTATTACCCGATGTAAATGGAACAGTTACGAGCATATGACACTGGCGGCCTACGCGGCCGCGGAAAGCATCCGCGGAGGAGCTCTCAGTTACTTGAGTGTTTTGAAGGCTAACAAAGATGTGTCTTGTGGCGACGCGCACATTATCGTATCTGCTGCTATCACAAGTTGGCTAGCGCGGTTGTCCAATTCGGAATGCACTTGCGGTACTTGGGCACAGGTCGAGGAGACAGTGTCGTGTTCGAGTTCGGATAAAGAAACATCTCTAACGTTGCAGTCTGAATCCAGGGTGGCCGCTTACCTTTGCACGTTACTAGATTTACACGTTGATCGCGCACCGGACAGACAGCCCGTGGACATTCCAGAGTGTATAGATTACGGGCACGTGTTTCAGAAATTGTTCGTGTCAGATCTTTTCGAGCAATTGGATCGTCGTACTCACCACTAGTTTCCCGTTGGACAACTCTACAGCGCAACACACTCCAGCGCACGACTTAGAGCCTCCGCCGAACGTGGGGTCCACGCATATATAGGCGCGAACCACGCGATCCCGGATGATGTCCTCGACTCGAACGCAATTGTTGGAGAGGAACGTGTTTATCACACAGGCTTCGAATGGATTACTGGTGTCCGTTTTGGTGTCAGACGAAGATGTGCTGCTACTTCCCGTCACTTCGCTTTCGAAGCCCCGTGGGATAATTATGTTCATCAGCTGTTTAAGATGATTGTCAACAGAGATATGCTGCGGACAGAAAACGTCCTTGCAGACGCAGGTCGGTTTTGGATCGTTTGCGTGGTGTCTACATTTGAAGCTCTGGGATACAACATGGTAGGCCGGGTCTCCGTCCTCGTCGCGAATGTCGGCTACTTTATTCAACCAAGGCGTGTTGTTGACATGACTGGTGATGTGCACTTGTTTACGACCCCGGAAAGCTATATTTGGAAGCACAGCCAACAACACTTTGGAGTTAACAAATCCCACTTCGTCCACCAGAATCAGATCCGCACTCTGTCCTCTGCTTGCCTGTGTTTAGAGAGGGGAACACGACAACAGGGTCAGTGTACGAAACACGATCATCGGAATAAAGTCTCAGCGCTTACATTGTGTGTGTGTAACAGAAAATAAATTATTTCACAAAACAATTACTACAACACAGAACACCAAAGAATACAATTGCACATAAAAGCGAGGTCTGGAGACCCAAGAAAACACATCCCATGTCTATTGAGTTAATAGACGATCCTCAGTGGACGTGTTATTGTGTTGAAGAAGCTTGCTCGTTCAGTAATGAGTCTTTGGGATACATTTGCCGTGTGCACAACACGCGACACCTCTGCGCAGACTCGTCGTGCTCGCTGATCCGCGATATGGTAGACTGGACGCGGCGTAAAACGGTACCGGGGTCCGAATGTCCCGTGGAACAACTGCTGACATTTCAACGGCCACAGCTGGAATTTAGATCGTGTTATGATTTGCCGTCGAGACAATCGGCTGTAGAATTCGGCTATGGCGGTTTGGAACGGACGGCCTTTCATGCCGAGCCCACCCGAGATACGGATTGGAAACAGAGTGTTCTAGTGGCTTCGCTTCCCGTCGCGATATCACTTTTTGCTACAATTTGCACCCCCGAGTTTACAGAAGAGTACCATCGCATACATTATCACAGGGGATCGAGTAATGGTTCTGCCGGAATAACGTGTTCAACCTGGATGAACACAACGTTGTCCCTAGCTAAGGACGTTGCGTTCAAACGTACGTTTTTGCTAACGTGTTCACAGACACAACTCCACGTGATTCGCGAAGCCGTTCATAGGAACACGGTAGCATTGGCCACTCTTTTCAGTTGCGCGGACGGAAGGATTGTGCGTTTCATCAGAAAGCTGACTTGTGAATATAACAACAAACACGGAACGAGGACCAAGTTCAACACCATGGTGGTGATGGTGTCTTTATGTCTTTTTCCTTATTTAAGACATCGCATGCTGAGCGACGCGTTGGACAACAGAACTCTAGTTGTTATGTTTTTCGACAAAACTACAACCAAACACAGTCAATGGTCCACTCTGGCTACACATATACATCTCCACGCCAAGGAGATCGCGTTCATCCAAAAGGTACACGCGCAACCGAACCCATCCCAGGATTCCCTTCCGCTCGTCGTCGACGCCAGTTTGGAGACGTACATCTCACACGCGGTGACACGGTCTGAGATGGGCGGCGTGGTCCGCGATACGAGGGAGAGCTGCGACATGGCCAATGTCTCAACGCGGGCAACGGCGCAGCCCGTCGCAGCACGCGAAGGTGTCAAGCGTCAACGAAAGAGAACGCGCACCACCACAAAACGGAAAAGCGTCTGTCACGGAGACTATTATGAGGAACACAAAGATCGCGTGGGCTGTAAAACGCCGTGTGTGGATGGTTGAACGTACACGCGTGCGTACCACCGACACGTACGCACGTGGCCTAGCTGTGTTTGTTGATTATCGCCGTGTCGTATACAGGTTCTCACACAGTCCGTACTGTGTAGACACGCGTCTGCTGTCTTCGAACGGAAATACGGTGAAGACGGGAACGTTCAAATGAACGCTCTGTTACCAGTGGACGATCTCAACGTTCAGTCTTTTACATTTGAGTTTATGAAAATGAGTTTGAATTGTCGCTTTAAATGTGTTCCCTGCTTCTTGTTCATTTGTGTTTGTGTGTAATAAAATAGAACCATCAAACGGCATGGGTTTTTGTGCTGATTTATTTTACAAACTCATTTATGGTGAGCCAAATAATACCCCTGTAGTATGTTGTTAGGAGGAACATATAGGCCAAACCGGACTACCTCTGTTGTTGAAATAAAAAGAACGGTCCCTATACAATCTCTATCTAAATACATTTCCCGGTAATACTTGAATTACATGAGGCTTTTTATGGTTAAAACACAATAATAATCTTGCGTGTTGTGTTGTTGACTTGGTCTGGGTCATCCAGTTATGTGTTTAGGATCCACTAGAAATACAAGGCGCTGTGTGTAAACGATCAAGCCTTGTTGAAGAGGCTATACGTTTATTACATGCAAACAAAAACAACACCATGAGACTTTAACAGAGTGTATTTTGTTTATTGTCGTTGCCATCGTGTACACGTTCACAGAGTCAATATCATGATATCACACACAACCACTAAATATTCCCATAAGCCGGGGTGACCGGACCCTGTGTTCGTCGAAACAGTCGAGCGTCACAATAACGCATAGGTCTCTCCTCGCCGCTCCTAACCTAGATAAACACTGACCTCTCAGCGAGCGTACTGGCGAAAGTCTACGTGTTCTTTACGTTTACACCTTTCGCTACTTTCTGCGGGACATAGGGCGCAGGTGTACATGTTCACCAA
>SSNR01000757.1:87459-115442 GCA_006937965.1 Callopanchax toddi | reverse complement strand
GTTGGCTAGCGCGGTTGTCCAATTCGGAATGTACTTGCGGTACTTGGGCACAGGTCGAGGAGACAGTGTCGTGTTCGAGTTCGGATACAGAAACATCTCTAACGTTGCAGTCTGAATCCAGGGTGGCCGCTTACATTTGCACGTTACTAGATTTACACGTTGATCGTGCACCGGACGGACAGCCCGTGGACATTCCAGAGTGTATAGATTATGGGTACGTGTTTCAGAAATTGTTCGTGTCAGATCTTTTCGAGCAATTGGATCGTCGTACTCACCACTAGTTTCCCGTTGGACAACTCTACAGCGCAGCACACTCCAGCGCACGACTTAGAGCCTCCGCCGAACGTGGGGTCCACGCATATATAGGCGCGAACCACGCGATCCCGGATGATGTCCTCGACTCGAACGCAATTGTTGGAGAGGAACGTGTTTATCACACAGGCTTCGAATGGATTACTGGTGTCCGTTTTGGTGTCAGACGAAGATGTGCTGCTACTTCCCGTCACTTCGCTTTCGAAGCCCCGTGGGATAATTATGTTCATCAGCTGTTTAAGATGATTGTCAACAGAGATATGCTGCGGACAGAAAACGTCCTTGCAGACGCAGGTCGGTTTTGGATCGTTTGCGTGGTGTCTACATTTGAAGCTCTGGGATACAACATGGTAGGCCGGGTCTCCGTCCTCGTCGCGAATGTCGGCTACTTTATTCAACCAAGGCGTGTTGTTGACATGACTGGTGATGTGCACTTGTTTACGACCCCGGAAAGCTATATTTGGAAGCACAGCCAACAACACCTTGGAGTTAACAAATCCCACTTCGTCCACCAGAATCAGATCCGCACTCTGTCCTCTGCTTGCCTGTGTTTAGAGAGGGGAACACGACAACAGGGTCAGTGTACGAAACACGATCATCGGAATAAAGTCTCAGCGCTTACATTGTGTGTGTGTAACAGAAAATAAATTATTTCACAAAACAATTACTACAACACAGAACACCAAAGAATACAATTGCACATAAAAGCGAGGTCTGGAGACCCAAGGAAAAAACACATCCCATGTCTATTGAGTTAATAGACGATCCTCAGTGGACGTGTTATTGTGTTGAAGAAGCTTGCTCGTTCAGTAATGAGTCTTTGGGATACATTTGCCGTGTGCACAACACGCGACACCTCTGCGCAGACTCGTCGTGCTCGCTGATCCGCGATATGGTAGACTGGACGCGGCGTAAAACGGTACCGGGGTCCGAGTGTCCCGTGGAACAACTGCTGACATTTCAACGGCCACAGCTGGAATTTAGATCGTGTTATGATTTGCCGTCGAGACAATCGGCTGTAGAATTCGGCTATGGCGGTTTGGAACGAACGGCCTTCCACGCCGAGTCCACCCGAGATACGGATTGGAAACAGAGTGTTCTAGTGGCTTCGCTTCCCGTCGCTATATCACTTTTTGCTACAATTTGCACCCCCGAGTTTACAGAAGAGTACCATCGCATACACTATCACAGGGGATCGAGTAATGGTTCTGCCGGAATAACGTGTTCAACCTGGATGAACACAACGTTGTCCCTAGCTAAGGACGTTGCGTTCAAACGCACGTTTACGCTAACGTGTTCACAGACACAACTCCACGTGATTCGCGAAGCCGTTCATAGGAACACGGTAGCATTGGCCACTCTTTTCGGTTGCGCGGACGGAAGGATTGTGCGTTTCATCAGAAAGCTGACTTGTGAATATAACAACAAACACGGAACGAGGACCAAGTTCAACACCATGGTGGTGATGGTGTCTTTATGTCTTTTTCCTTATTTAAGACATCGCATGCTGAGCGATGCGTTGGACAACAGAACTCTAGTTGTTATGTTTTTCGACAAAACTGCAACCAAACACAGTCAATGGTCCACTCTGGCTACACATATACATCTCCACGCCAAGGAGATCGCGTTCATCCAAAAGGTACACGCGCAACCGAACCCGTTACAGGATCCCCTTCCGCTCGTCGTCGCCGCCAGTTTGGAGACGTACATCTCACACGCGGTGACACGGTCTGAGATGGGCGGCGTGGTCCGCGATACGAGGGAGAGCTGCGACATGGTCAATGTCTCAACGCGGACAACGGCGCAGCCCGTCGCAGCACGCGAAGGTGTCAAGCGTCAACGAAAGAGAACGCGCACCACCACAAAACGGAAAAGCGTCTGTCACGGAGACTATTATGAGGAACACAAAGATCGCGTGGGATGTAAGACGCCGCGCGTGGATACTTGAACGTACACACGAGCGTACCACCGCGATGTGCTCGTTGCTTATCGCCGTGTCATATACAGGTTCTCACACAGTCCATACTGTGTAGACACACATCTGCTGTCTTCGAACGGAAATACGGTGACGACGGGAACGCTCTGTTACCAGTGGACGATCTCAACGTACAGCGTTTTACTTTGGAGTTTACGAAAAAGAGTTTGATTTGTTGCTTTAAATTCGTTCCCTGCTTCTTGTACATTTGCGTTTGTGTGTGTATAATAAAAATCATCAGCCAACATCCCGCTTGTAGTGAGCATTGTGTATATTTGTGTTTGTGTGTAATAAAATAGAACCATCAAACGGCATGGGTTTTTGTGCTGATTTATTTTACAAAATCATTTATGGTGAGCCAAATAATACCCCTGTAGTATGTTGTTAGGAGGAACATATAGGCCAAACCGGACTACCTCTGTTGTTGAAATAAAAAGAACGGTCCCTATACAATCTCTATCTAAATACATTTCCCGGTAATACTTGAATTACATGAGACTTCTTATGGTTAAAACACAATGCTAATATTGCGTGTTGTTGACTTGGTCTGGGTCATCCAGTTATTATTTTAGGATCCACTACAAATACAAGGCGCTGTGTGTGAACGATCAAGCCATGTTGAAGAGGCTATACGTTTATTACACGCAAACAAAAACAACACCATGAGACTTTAACAGAGTGTATTTTGTTTATTGTCGTTGTCATCGTGTACACGTTCACAGAGTCAATATCATGATATCACACACAACCACTAAATATTCCCATAAGCCGGGGTGACCGGACCCTGTGTTCGTCGAAACAGTCGAGCGTCACAATAACGCTTAGGTCTCTCCTCGCCGCTCCTAACCTAGATAAACACTGACCTCTCAGCGAGCGTACTGGCGAAAGTCTACGTGTTCTTTACGTTTACACCTTTCGCTACTTTCTGCGGGACATAGGGCGCAGGTGTACATGTTCACCAAATACTCTTCGTCTTCGTCCTGTGTGCTACCGATCTGTAACATATTGTCGATCACAAGCCGTGCCTCTGCGGAAATACTCTCCGCGTCAGGTCCCTGTGCACAGGAAAATAAGGGATTAGAATCTAGGTATCACCAATTATATATCACAATAGGGACATATGTACTCGCCTCAACACGGTCATGTAGGTTGGAAAGTGTTTCCTCGTCACCGTCGAGCTTCTTGTTTTCCAACGTCCAGCCTTTCTGCTGAGCCAAGGCGATGTTTCCGTTCAGGTATTCGAGGAACAACGAAGCTGACGGGGCTGCGGATCTAATGATCTTATACACGTTCCGATTAAAGCACACTTCATCTAGGTCTGCGGCCAGGACATAAGATAAGGAACCCTTGAGCATTACATTGCGCTTAGCACTTTTACACTTTGTATTGCTCCACAGAATGGCAGCGCAGCGCACAAGTGTACTTTGTATAGACTCGACATGACCCGCTTCAACTTTCATACAAATCAACGTGAGATATTGTTTCATCTCGCACACACTCTCCCCTTGCCATCTAGTCACACACCAGTTTCTAATACCCACATCCGTAGGGTGGTATGCACCGACGTGTAGGTACGGTTCACAGCACCATCGGATAGCCAGTGTCATATACTCCATGTTTGTAGGTATACTGAATGAAACTGAAAATCCGCGACCCATATATACGCGCGGTCCACAAAACAGAAGTTAACATAATCTCATCCTACGTATCAAAAACAAGGTCCTGACCAAACGCGTGTCTCTGTTCGGGTGTTTTGCATGTGGAGAATACTAGAAGGAACACGGAGTCCGACCTGAGTGTAAGGTGCTAGGTGTGAACGGTCATTGCCGTCGTCACGGAAGAGGTTATGTGTTTTGTTGTACACAAATAAAGATCGTAAACTCAAAACCAAAGCGTCTCCTTTATTACCATTACCATGAAGACATTACATGAGTATTACACACATACACACAAAGACCAAGAAGTCAGAACCAGAGTATTTTCTTTATTGTTATTGCACTTGTCCACATGTTTACAAGGAGATACAGTGTAGACACATCGTGGTCACTGTCACGAACGTGTTGTAGCTTTCTTTTTACGGTCTCTGGATATCCTACTGGCAGACGTGGGCTTTTTGAAAGCGTGACCGCGTTTATTCCGTGTTCGGCTCGCAGGCTCACGCGTGCGAGTCTGCACCTGAGCGCCTTTAACGTACTCGTCTTTGAGTTCCTGAAAACGAATGCTGTGTCCTTTCGCACGTTTTGAGTTGTGCTCGTGTAACACCTGGCGCTTCCACTTGAGATTCACCAAGTGTGTAAGGGGCGTCAAACCGAAGCCGACCAGGGCGTCGTAGCACGGCTCAGGCTCCGCGAGTACAATCTTCTCAACAAAGTCTTTCTTGGAAACAATCCCGTAACGCAAGTAGTTCCACGATTCGCGAGAAGCACATGTAGGCCGAGGCCCACGAGCCTCCTGAGTCGTTTGAGCTTTTGGAAGACACTCTGAATCCGACGTGGTCTTGGTCAAACACGTAGATCCCGTCTGAGTCCATTTCATCTGGGGAGTCCCCCATGCGAACGTATCCATGGTCGAGTTGACGAAGTGTACAATATGCCGTGATGTGTGCAAATAACCAAATCAGAGATGCTACTTTTCTATTGTACGTAGTGGGATTTACGGTCTTTCGTAATTGTAGGTCCACGGCTGTCTCCTGAGCGACCTCGACTAGCTGCACGCGCTTCACGGTGAGTATGTGTCGCACCGTCTTCGAAGCGCTCTCCACAGGGAACCCGGCCGCTATTAGGTGTTTGAATAAGACAACTCTATCGGCCACATGACCGTACCGCGGGTTGTATCTACGTAAAGGTCCTATTATCGCCATGCACACGTAGGATAGTAGCTTGTCGTTGTTGCCGGTGGTGGCTATTGATTGCAGAGTCGCGCGTAGGTCCTGGATTCTAAGGACGACTGTGTTGTGTTCGATAGCCGTTTTCTGGTATTGCGCTAAGAATGAGCCAGCTCTCATTTTACTTCTGTTGAGCGAGCCATATAACATGTACACCGCCGTGATAGGGTACGCGCTTAGATATCTAGGCGTTTCGAAGTCGCGGAGCGTCCTGGTGTGTACACTGAGTTGATGAAATATGTCTTTGCCTATCGTTTTTTGCTTGTGTATTTCATCGCGTCGTTTCAACGCCGTCAATTGATCGATGAATCGTCCAGGAGTAGCAGCGTCTGCCCGTTGTTCTTCGGATCTGGTATCGTCCTGGGTTGAGAACATTGTTCTAGAAGTCCCCAATCTGACCATTTCACCATTCCCGTCTATTTGACGGTCTTTGGCGGTGTCATGTTGTAAGATGTCAGCCACGTAGGGTATCTGTTCGTGTCTGAGTGTGAAATGGCAACACGAAAGCCGTCTCTTTACCTGGTCCCAGGAGTCCATCGTGATTTCGCTTTCAAAATAACATTCGGGACATTCCTTTGAGTCGATCGACAATTCTGGTAGGAAGGGATACCTGAGCATGGCGATCAAAAAACCTTGCAAAGACTCCAGCGCTGGTATGATTTCATCAGTGGAACAGATCGCAAAGTCTCTAATCAAACGCCTGTACACGTCCACAGCGGCAGATAAAGTGACCGGTTGATTTTGATCAGAGAGCATGAGGTGAGATTTCTCTAGGGCTTGTATTGTCAACCACAGTGTGTATTCGTCCACTTGTTCTTTCGTAGGCAACGTGGGACTGTTAGATGAAAACCTGGGTTGGTTATACTTTGCCGCATAGTCGGTCAATCTGGGATCTACACGCCCTAGTATTCGCGCCACGCAAGCCAAGTTGTATAACTCTAATGTACTTGAGGAAACGTTCGTAGTAAACACTCTATCGCCCCCGGCGCCAACGCGTCCGCTATCGACTGATGTCCCTGCCATTCCGATAGACATAACGTCAACCCTATCCACCTGGGATCTAATGAACATGTAGGATGTTCAACGTCGCCGCGTTTATTTAGATCCTGCCACCGGTCCATAAGTTTGGAGAACACCGAAATGCCCTTATCGCCAACAAACACGGTAGGACATTTCCAAAGGCCAACTGTTGTAGCCCCCAAATGTCTCCCGCCTGCTTCTGCTTCAAACCTTTCTGGTAGGCTATTGAACGAGTACACGGTATTGCTTACACCAGACCTGGTCACAAGCATAACATGGTTAATGTTGCGTGCAAGTGTAAAGACATCACTGTGACCCCCCGGGACTACTATAGTGACCGTGTTAGATGTGGGGACTGTTACTCTTGCGAGGCGACGTGATATCGACATTGAACACAGCGCTAGAAATAACACCCTGCATTCCGCGACGTCCGATGTGTTAGGAGTGAAGACCGGCGTTAGTCCACATCCGTACGTAGAGACGGTGAACAGGTCGGTCATGAGAGCCGCGTAGTTGCACGGTTTATAATATCTGACTAGTGTGCCCTGGCGTGTCAGTTCCACACCGTGTTTGTAATCTGTATTTCCCTTAGGTTCAAAAAAGACGCGGCCCTCACGGGCCGGAGTGGACGATACAAATTGTATTGTCAGGCAGGAATCGAGCGTGAGCGATTGACTGACTCCTCGGTTACACCAATCACAGTTCAACCGCACGGAATCGCACAAGCCGCCAGATTCTGAGACAACAGGGTCGCTGTCGTGAATAACATCGGACAATCCGGTCGTTGTACGCGACCGATCTGCGTGTCGTCGGAATGACTCTGTTTGGTCTATCAAATGCCAGAATCTCGCCCTTTTCGGTATCAACCGGCCATCGGATGTACTTCTCTTCCACTCGCCGAGCTCTTTCGTGTGCTCGGATCGCACACTGTGCGAATCACGCGCCGGTGCCGACGTGAGCTCTTCTAGACCCGATTCCCATCTGTATTTCAATTTTGCTATTGTCAGACAGAACGCTGACGGATTGCCGTTGGACCAGGGTGTGGGTTTACGCCATAATTCAGGTCCTCTGAGTCCTTTGGGTATCGATCTAGATTCGCAAAACTTTTGCAAAGACTTATCGCAGTACATGTACACTCTGTCTCCGGTCTGGAAGTGTGTGTCCTTACTGTTGGATTGGATACCATACAGAGTTTCTACTGTGACGTGCACGCCAGCTTCGCATTGCAACTCGGATAAACGCAAACTAGTCGAATCTGCATGTAACACGAGGTTACCGAAATCGGTCACCTTTTGGACAAACACCGACTTATCTATCATGACTTTGACGTCTGGTCTTTCGTAGCAACCCGGTTTACAGGACACGATGTAGCATTTCTTACTTGATTTGAGAACGTCTACACCCACAGGAAGCGTGTGTGTCCAAGGTTGAGTGTCCCCGTCGGCCTCCGGCGTGAACACGGTCACGCTGCGAGATCTGAAGGGCCCCGCGGCCCTCGCGAACCACGCTAACGTCCTCTGTATGTACGCGTAAACACCTCTCGTGTGACATTTCACGTGAATGTCTTCGTGCACGTTTTCAGAGAGCATCACTCGAGCTAGCGCGAGACTCAATTCGGGGGCGGTGGAAACCTGTTCGTCTGACACCACGTCGTTCGCTTTCGCTTCCTCGGTTGCGTTCGATCGCACGCGATCCACAGGCCGAGCGTACCATCGGTCTGACTGTACCACAGTGATGAGATTCGCTAGGGGAACCAGTGACTTTTTGTTATACGCCTCAAGTCCGTGATTGGTGACTTTACAGAGACCCGTAGACCAGATCTTTTCAGAAGGGCAAGTTATAACGCGCGAACACAAAATGTCAAAACCCTGCCATGCCATCGGATCCTTTACCCTAACCATCGTAGAATCTAGCTGAATGGGACCGAAAACAACATCGGATTGCGAGTCCCCAAGTAGACAGTCTGAGTATCGATCGGGCGGCCCTCCGCATAACCACCTAATCGCACGCGGACCTTTGGGTCCCGCGTTCACTACACTGTACGATGTAGGGTAGTCTGTTTCCCAATTGTGATCTAACGCTTTGAGATTACTAGACTTTACAAAAGTCCATTGTTTTTTTATCGACGAAGCCCACGACGCGCGAGTTACAGCGGCTTCTTCCAACGGATCCCTTTGGCCGATTCGCATAAACATTTCATCGATTACATCTTGTTTAGGCTTACATTTTACACGAGCTCGCTTATGAACGGGATCGGGCCAGTTCGGCGTTTCGTTCGTCAGCACGTCAGTCCTATACGAAGAACTGCTATCCACTATCACTGCAACAGATTCCAACCGTTGCACTAAAGGACCCTTACCCTTAAGGTGAAACAACGGAGATTCCGCCGCGAACGCTATGGTGTAGCCGTCGACGACACACACGCCGGGAACCCGGCTCGCGTCCTTGGACGTCTTCCTCAACCTTAGAAACCGCCATTCGCCCAGGCTAGTGAGAACCCTCGCCGGATAACGAGTGACTGTTTCGAATTCGTAAACGGGTCCGAGTGTGTTAGAATACACGTCCAGAAGCAGCGACTCTTCGTCTCCGCGAGGTAACAATCTGCTGTCGCGGTCTAGTTCATCCGATGTCAATGGTGTGCGGTGGCAACACCTGGTAAGCAGCGGTGTTAATCTATGATCTTGAGCGCACAAAAAAGCCCCTATGGTGTTAGTTCGCAGCACGCGAGAGTGTACGTCGTCTGTACCCCCGGTCCACACCGAGGAACCTCTGTGTCGGGTCAAGGTTACGAGTTTGTACGCGGGGAAACAGTTTACTCTGCAACTGTGAGCCAAATGGTTCAAGAGTGCATACACGGGGTGCACATGACCTTTACCGTGTATAGCGAATTCGTAGTCGAGCATCGTGTCCCCGACGGTCATGTCGGTCACACAAGGATGCACCGCTCGGTAGAAACGCGTCAGGCAAGCGCTAATGTCAAAATTCCGTTTCGCGCCTACTGTAGCGGAAACCCGGACACCGTGACCCAGTAGAATGGCTTCGTCTAGACAGGCCTCGTACACGGACCCGCACTCGCCCGCAGACCTGTCCGCTCTCGCCATAATGTTGCAGGCCGGTAAAGACTTGCGCTCGAGATGGAGTTTGTACTCGGGTAACGGGCGCGATAACGTGTCATTCTCGTCTACTGTACTTGGATCGACGGCGACTGTAATGGATGGAAAAAACACACCGTCGCCCACTGTGTTTTTCCTAGCACACACCTCCCCTCCGGGTTGCACTGCAATAAGCCAAGAGCCGACATTTCGTTCCTGCGATACCAGCCCCTCGTCCGGGTGGTCCAACGCGACGTCTAATGGACACTGACTATGCTTAGCGAGCTCCGATTTGACTAAACGTATCAACCTGTGCTCTTCGTAGCCTCTAGCTGCGTCACTAGCTATAGCTTGTTCTACCCTGGACATCTGCACGTGTCCTTGGTCGAACGCGTGGTCTGTTTGCTGCGAATTTGTATTTTGTGCGGCCGAAGGAGAATAATTTAGCTGGAAACAACAGTGCGGGTACAACGGATCTTGTGTATCAGCGCCACCGTGTTCGATCACACACAAATCGTCACTCAGCAGAGTTTTCTCGCCGCACCATGTTGGTATCGGTACAACCCCCTTTGTGTTGGGTAGGCTAAGTAACGCTCTCTCCTCACCGTGTTTAGCGACGAACAACCCGCACGCCCGCAGGATCTTAAGATTACACAGACCCAGTGTACGGATACCGATGGTCACGTCGCGACGACGGTCAGTGTCACCTCCGCGACCGTACAACACGCGATGACTAAATGCGACAGGACATATCACACCTGTGACATTATTAGCGCTACCGTGAACCGCCGTGGTGTTTTCGTACCTCGGGTCGACTTTTGATGTACATTGTGCACGTTCGGTATCCATCTGTTCGTCTTTGGTTCTATGGGTTTTATCACCGCGATAAAGCGCTTCTTGGATATCAAGCAGATTCTCTTCCATGTCCGCATTCATAACATCTTCCGTGTCCTCGATGTGCAACGCCGGCGTTGTGAAACACGGCCTGTCAGGTGCACATAGCTTCTTGCGTACTCTCATCAAACACGTGTGCGAGGCGACGGTCAGTTCTATTTTACTGCCGCGCGGAAGAACAAACGATTTGGAAAGCGAAAGATACGTATCGGCGATAGCCATAGCCTCGTCAACCCGTACGTTTGCGGTGAACAGCAGACCCGTTGGACTGCTAGTGTTATTGCCGTCAGCGAGCGATAGCTCTCTGTACACCACCATGGAATACATTATTGCGATGCAACTGGGAATCTGTAATCGACTTGGGGTTATAACCGTCATAGAGTCCGGTAACAAGCACACGGAATGATCGTAAGCGTACCCGTGTGTCGCATCCCGCTTCGGCATTATACGATTGTATCGGTCAGCAGACATAACACGCAACGTGTCTACCGTAGACCGTTTGTCGATGGTACACATGGAAACGCTATCGCTGGACCGTGACGTGGATATGGTGAGGGGAGGCAACCCGACGATTTCTCCGTTTATTGTGAGGGAAGAATACCTACATGGAAACCATTCTGTCATATGACCGGCCAAACACGATTGAGGCTCCGCGGATGTGGTTAGCGCGCACGGTGGAGGGTTCGCGATCTTAGGTACAAGTACAACGGCGTCTCTCAATACGTGTCTTAGAACAACGACCAACTCGTTTTCTGCGACGATCGAGAACCCGCAGGGCACCCTGACCAATTCCTCTAAACATTTCAGGCCTCTGTTCACACTCGCCGCGCGGGCCTCATTCTGTGTTTCAGGGAACGTGCGCCCTCGTGGTGCCGTATCTAATTTGACATTGTTGGTCTTCAAAGGGTGCACGTCTGTCAGATCCAACTGCACCCCGTTAGGTATAATACATTTGAGCGTGTAGTAGCGTCCTAGTTCGGCGTCGCCCATAGCTAACGCGCAGAGTGTACGAATGGTATCCGTTGTGCAATTCTCATCAAAAGAGAAACACATCGCGGTCTTCCAAGATGATAGCATCATATACAACGATATTCCATCAGAGGTGTACACGTTATCGGACTCAACTTTCAATCCCTGTATGTCTCTCTCATTTACCACAAAACGAACGGCCCAAGACACGCTTGTACACGGATCGTAGAGCGCCGTGGAGTCTTGACACAGCACCAACGCCAGACCCGCTCGATCGCTGCCCTCGTGCGTCTTGAATACCGCGTTCCGAAACACACTAGTGGTGGTCCTGAAAGTACCATATTCCTCATCGGACAAACCCTTAATCCGATACGAATCTGCAGCGTAGTTTGTGATTTGCACGATACGACTCTTGGAATCCACGTACGTGTGGGTATTCCTGTGGGTACGTGCTCTGAACGAAATGCCGTCCGTGTATACACCGCGCTCGTGTGATAGACACGCGGTCGTGTAGTTATCGTGCAAGACTCTACATCTCACAAAGAATGTCTTGATCCAAATCGGATCCAACGCGGGGAACACAGTGTTGTCAGCTGGACCGAATACATGCAGCAACTCTTCGTCCGTGAGATACAATTTACCTTTCGCTAGACACGTGTACACATATCTGAGGTATTTATCGCACATGCGAGGCGAACATCTTTTTGGGGCACCTTTGTTGTAACATAAGATAGATTTCCTTGTTTCGCTCATAGTTCCAGTGTCAAAATATCGATCATGAGTGAGAATGAATGCGTCTCCACGTGGAGGCCTACCGGGGGACAGTGTACCATGTCCTTAGAATCACGGTTGAGGGCTGCGCTCCATTCTGTGTTTAGCAAATACAAGTTTCCAATTGATACGGTCGTGGAAGATATGATATGCGATACGACCGAAGAACGTAATTGCAATGATGATAATAATGGTGGTGGTGGAGACGATGATATGCTATCTGTATCATCCCGTGCCTCGTCACCGGAACGATTCACAAGTAAATACATAGATCTGGATCAAGGTGACAGTGATGACAACATGTCTATTCAGCAGACGGACTGGGTTGATAGTGATTGTGACGATGATAGCGAATGTTGTCCGATGTGGGAACCTGTCACCCGCTCAAACGAAGACGCGGTGTCGAAAACCGAAACGCAAACCCGATCGCAACATATACCATGTGATCGGTGCAAAGCGTACGAAGCTCATTGTAACGCCGCTGCAAATGATTACAGGAAAACGTTGAACGACTACACGACGACTGTATCCGAACTCATGTTGGGGTTCAAGAAGGTATTAGAGCAATACCCTGAGTTAAAAGTATCTTGCGCAGACAAGCATGTGCACTATATGATACAGGCGGCGTTGGGTCGTAATAACTTGGTGAGGGAAATGGTACGTTTAGCCGCAATACGGGAGGTTGGAATAAACGATACTCCGTCCGATACGTCAGATAGCTGTGCGATCGCTACAGTGCACCAGGCGCTAAACGCTTGTTACACAGACGGAGCAGCGGTGAGGCTACTGTTGGATCGCTACGCCGATTTGTACGCACGATATATTCAAGTGTGGCGTGAGATGTGCACGAAGGTCTCGAAGGATATAACGGTCATGGAATTTATTACTTACACGGAGGGACGACCCGGTCTGTCGCAAGGGGAACCTTGGTGCGAAGCGAAAGCTTATGTTTATCGCATCATTGAACGCTTAACCGGTCTCGCGCCTAAATCTGTAGCGGATTACTGTTCCGCCAAGTTGTTAGAGCTGGACATCATGTTGTCTAACGTGCCTACGGATATGGTCGCTCACAAGAAGGCTGTCGAGAATCTACTAAGCGATGTTCGTGGTACAATGGACGCGGCGTCTGAACAATGGACCTCAGATTGTCACGTGTTCCATTTGTACCTCGAAACCCGCGCGGACTTAGCTATACTACACACCTTAGTCGACGTTGGAGGGCTTTCAGTGAAAACGTTATTACATGAGAGGTATTTACTAGTGTCCCAACTGCGCACGTTGGTGAGAACGCAGGGGTCCATGGGGTTGCGATTACGTGATCTTAACCTTGAATAGAGCCTCGATGTGCCATGGACCATATCTGCGATTACTTGATTCTCGACAATACGAATGTTCCAACGGACCAAGACATAGACGGTGGTGACTCTTGTGAACTCTGCCGCGATGCGCGGCGAACCATCTACAAACAACAGTGGACCGGGCGACCCGTACGTGTGCCGTTAGAGGAGGCTGCGACCGGAGCGATGGTACCGTATCTAGACGCGGGGATCAGCGAACACACCGGCCTAGCTGAGTCTAACACGTACACGGGGATATGGTACGTGGCCAAACATACGCTAGTCGAACTGACCGGTGACGTACACCTACAAGACGTACCCCCCAACGGCACATGGTTATCATCCGTGGGTATCTGTATGCGGTCAATTATTCGCTTGCGGAACGCCTGTCACATTTGCCTCACCTTCCCCGAGTTGAATAGGATAGTGTTAGAACAAAAGAACGATGACGGATTGTTGTATTTGACGAACAGCGTACTTTCTAACACCGACCATGCGTCTTTGGCCGTGAAGACGTTCGGGGCGTTTGCTAGCGATGTCACGCTAGCGCCATTGTTACACACGGTATTACGCTCCAAATGGGCCACGGACCGTAAGACTCGACTCGATGCCAATAATCAACTTCAGCTTGGGTGGGCGCAGGAATTCTACGATTACACAAACGTTGCCAGAAGAGCAAACGGATCCTTCATCTTCACGCATGTACATGGCTGCGGTATCGGGTGTGAAAACGGTCACGCTCTCACGATGGTTACACGTGGGATACTGTGTTATATGAAAATGGCAGGTTACAGTCCTTGGTCTGCTGTGCATGCAACTCGTGTATTCGAACAAGTAATAACTGGCATAGAGTGCGAGCGTTGCAGACGCCGTTTGTTGATAGCCTGTGCATTTCTAACTGAGTGCGCTGCGGTAGAGGCGGACAGGATGCATGATTGGCTAGTCCGAAACGAGGCTGTTGTACAACTGTGTTGGGTTCTATACAACATACATCGTTCTACAGAAGTAAATAACCCAGAGGATGACACTCTAGATACGTTACCGATGTGGGCATCGTCGATCACTGCGCATTCAATGAAGTATCACATATACAATGTCACCGATCACTCTAACATGGAGGCCCTAGCGATCGTCTTCGCGACCGACCATATTCACGCAAGCGACACATACGATGAACAAGATCCGGAGACCACGTACTCGCACGCTCCGAACCCCGACCTAACAGAATGGATAAACCGTAACGCGCTGTATTCGACGAAGAGCGTAGACGCGCGTGTCTACGACGAGGTTCCGGACGAGTTGTACATGAACATTCACACGGCGGTAGATGTGATAGACGCCTGTTCTACGTTTGTAGAAGCGAGACCCCAAGACCCCAAGTTAGTCACCTCAGCCATTCTATCCTGCTTCCCCCGAGTGGCAAACGTTGCCTTGGACCAGCTCACGTTGGACCCACCTGGACAGAAACGCTACATGAGTGAGATGTGGCCCGTGTTTATGAATTCCACGCGGTCGTGTTTTCAGCTGTTCAGATCGCTGAGCGTGCCTCCCGCACCCAGTCCAACGTATCTACTGGAGCTGTTAGCTCGAGGATGGAGAGGTGTACCGGTGCACACGCTGGAGCGATTCATACCCATGACAACGGGTCCTGTGCAGCACATCGATCGTGAGCAATACCAAGCGCGCTTCATCGGGCCGTTAAACAACGCTATCCGCGCAGGCATAATTACAGACGCCGAAAGGAACCGTCTGCTTCGAACGTTACACTGTGGAACGCTGCCCAGTTTCGCGACGCGTGGCGCGAGTCCGTGTGACCGTATAGTGAGTTCGACTTTAACGTTTTGTTTTGCGGCGTGTGGACGGGTTGCACTGATACCGCGGTCGGCTGACCCGAATGTGCTGGGAATCACGGTGCGCGTAACGTCTGCTGGTTTGTTATATTTCGCAGCCTGGTATATATTGGTCTATATATCTGCGGTGTGCCACAATTCTATCCTGCGAAGCATCGTATCAGAGAGTGGATCGAAAGCCGACGTGTGTTTACATGAGGCGTTTTGCGACTACGACAGGAAAGTATCCGTGGCGTTATACAGAGGACGCGCGGTGGCAGATGCCTTGCGGTTCGTGTTTAGGGATCTGCTACCCCAACACACTATACTTAGAGTGATACAATTGTACGTACCGGAAACGTTATCACAGTTACCCTACGTTAACGAGAAAAAGACAGTGGTCTTTAGTGTTAAAAACGCCATAGAACACAGGGACCTTTGGTTACAAGACGAACACGGCGACAACAGAGAACCGTCTGAGTTTGTGTACATGGGCCGCATAGCGCACAATCTGTATAGTAGTAAGCAAGGTACACTGACCAACTACACCGGACGACCGTTAGCCGAATCCTTGTTGAATGCGACCGGTGTGGAGTTCGATGTGTGGTGCGATACTTTATTCGCGTATCCGTGTGACATAGACACTAGCACGAGTCTACGTGAGTCTTTGGACGATTGTGCGGACTTGTACTACAATGTCGTAGATGATGTTGAGGAAACGTACACGGATCCTGTTGTTGTAAAGGAAGAGCAGAGTCATGTGCAATTTGATGACAAGCAGACGGTGGTAGATATTACAGAAAGTCTAGCCGGTATTAGTATAGCCGAGGGAATGCAAGTCTCCTTTAGAGAAGACGACGAAACAGACCGTTGTTTGTGTAAGGGTATAACGGTGGACACGTTAACGAATATGCAGTTGGGTAACCAGGCCACCTTCTTGAGTGACATGAGCACGGGCACAGCAAGTAACAGTGGCACGCCATCATTTACCTCTAGTTCAATGATAAGCAACCCTTGCATGACACATATAGGTGAAACGGTCTGCAAGAAAGGGCATTTATCGCAGTCGTTGAATATCCAAATTACTATGGCGCATACGTATAAGACGTTGATAGAGGCGCTATGGGTGTTCACAACAGATGTCAAAGCTGAAGAGCCTCAAACTCCACAAGCTCTAGCCGTTATGATTCACCTGATAGCAAAGATACTCCCGGATACTTATCGGAGCAATGTTGGTGTGTGCAATGACATAAAAGCACTTTGTCAAATCTGCAATGAGCCCAAGAACTTCGTCCCGATAACCGTGATTGTGAGCGGTATATATGGTATAAATATCACATTGAGCTGTGCCGATACAGTGTATGAACTCATCAATGTCCACTACAAGAAACCGCTACCCCATCGATATTTGCGAGCGACGGACACTGGCTGGTGTATAGTTCAAGATGAGATACCTTTGGCTGCAAAAAAGATGTTTGCTGGGGACACCCTATGTGAGTACATGCGACTCAACAATATCGCTATGAGAGACACACCAAAAGACAATTACTGCGGATTCCACACTGCGCACGCATTATTGGGCCGTACGGGCGTGTGCACTGAAGAACAGCGCAAGCAGTTGGTAGAGCGAACAGTGAGTTATCTCAAGAATGAGCTAAGGCCAGACGATCTGAAGGTCTATTTGGAACATGAAAAGATCAGCACACTAGATGAACTCAGAGACCTGTTACTGACTAACTTGAGGTGGCTCTCGATCGCCGATCTGGAATTTATTCTTTTAGCACATGACAAACAACCCCTTGCTGTAACAGAAACTTCCTATCCTATATACAATACTAAACATGTGTATTTCTATATTGCTGATAATCATTATCAGCCTATTATCAGCATATAGGTTGCTGTTACTGTGTGTGTGTAAAGCACAATTAGACAACGTACTGTCAGAATGTTGTTTATTCATCAAGCTGTATACAAAATAAAGACTTGTGATAAAATAACATTGAGACTACTGGGTGTTTATTCACATTTACACATACAACTATTGCGTCCGATATACATATACACAATAACATCACATTATACGTAAGTTCCTATACATCAGAGTATACGCTACGACAAGTCAATTCGCTGTTATATGGGTCTGTGTCATAATCCATGCGGTCGTCTGCGGTAGCACAGTCGTATGGTCTCAGAGTTCCCACCGGGCAATGTTGCGGATGAGACATGCCGTTAACCCGATTGCTTATCGAGCTCGGCCCAGCAATGCAGCGTCCGCGCTCAGACCGGAGCGTATCCGCTTCGCCGGGTTGACACGCGGCATCTTTTGGCCTTTTGGTCCTCGGGGTTGTTTTTCTGGACACCAAGGGTTTCGGCACACTTGGTCGACACGCGGCATCTTTTGGTCTTTTTGTCCTCGGGGTTGTTTTTCTGGGTACACTGAGTTTGCGCGGTCGCTTGACGGGATTTATTCTTGGAGCTTGGACTATTTTATTTGCTAAAACTGCAGGTTCAACCACCACCGTTGTGTTCCACTTTATGTTCTGATTGTGTAATTGGACACGAAACGGTGCGAAGGGGCAGCAGTCGTATTTCGAGGTGGGCAATGTTAAAGGTTCGTATTCTTGTGCAGCACCTAGCGCGTCCAACACGTTTCCTTGTGGTACGACCTGCCCTGTCAGTTGCGCATACATGGTGTAAAACACACCTACAGTGTCACATTCACTAGGTATGTTCCATGTAGGCACAAACTGGTCAAGGTGTAATCGGCTAAGCGTTTCGTAGATGGCACGCACACCACCCGCCACCGGTCCTGTAAAGGTATCCTCTGGTTGTATCGCCATGGTGTCTGAGTCATTTACCTGCATCAGCAGTACGGTGATGCGATCCACCAAGCAAGCCATGAAATCTAATCTGAACCCCTGTTGGTGTCTCCAGATTCTGCTTGGGTGTATGCGCAATAAAGGGAACCCCAATACGCACATGGTTAGGATTTGTGCCTTTATGAGACATACTGTAACGTGAAACGCCAAAGTTTGTCTCTGGGTGTCATTTGTCAGACTTTCTTCGGTTAAGTGTCCTAAATTGAACACACCCGCGCTTTCGCCGACGTAAGCAGCAACGACGTTTACGTCGACGAAAGGAACTTTCATGACTTGCATAGCGAACGTTCTGGGTACGAAAGGATGTATCTGCAACCTTGTGTGCATATCCAGTATATCGTCTAATATACTGAGCCGCTCAGAAAACACCCTGTGTACCAAAAGTCCTGTCACATTGTGTACAGTCATAACATGCCCCAGGTAGTGATGTTCATCGCTATGGATCTTGAGTAAGTTGCGGGTCTGCGCTTCGAGACAGACAGGGTAGTCGTTTGTGATCAGCCGCACGTGTCGAAAACCAAGCTCTCCAGGGGGATGAGAGAGATCGATCGAATTGTACACTCGTTTTCCTTTAAGACAATTTAACACCACGTATGGTGTCTTACGCGTGTAACGTGGTTGTTCTTTCGGATGAGTAAAGTTAGTTGTGAGACAAAGTGGATCGGGGTTCTGGTTCACGTGAGGTCGTCGCGAGTTGTTGCTTGTAGACGGGGCTTCTACGGGGACGTATTCGATCTCGCATATGTCCAGATCCACACAGGGATCTGTTGGTGCAGCCGCATCCGCGACGGTTAACACCGTGCGACCTTGTTCACGTGACCCCGCGGATTGTGGTAATGCGGAAAACGGTGTATTGTATTCCATTTCATAATATTCCTTGTATAGGTTATATCCGGAGGCCCGGATCTTTTCCCATGTAAAGCCATTCGATCTCCATCTACGAAAATCTTTGTGTCTTAGGAAATGCAAATCTACCGCTGTGGCACAGCGCTGCTCCTCTGGACCATCTGTCTCATATGTGGTGTCTACAAACGTCATATCACACTCTGAGCTGTTGTATTGACCATTCTGCATCTGATGGTTACGTTCGCCGATGGGGACGTTTCGAGCCATTTCAGGTTCACACGCGTTGCCAAGCGTATCACCCGGGACAGCGAGACTGGCGTCGGTGTCCGTTACATCGCCAGCACTTATAATCAGTTGTGGCTCGAGTTGATCGTTTGCCTGTGCCCTGTTATACACATCGACCACTATGTTTTTAGGAACGGTCGGGAAATACCCATGTATAATCTCGACGATTGACTTATCGCCGGGGATATATCCACCAAGCGCATCGCCATAGATATCAGGATCACTTAATTGATAGTGCTCCGTTGTCGACACGTCTTTCGCTAAGTCCAGGTACAACGGGTTAGGGTTCTGATGAGCATTCGAAGCGAGCGGCTCTTGGAAATCGTTCGTTTCGGGTAGCTCGGCCATTTGGTCAAATATGCTAGTGTCTAATGACGGGATATCAAATGAATCCTGTGCGATGGAGTCAGCTATTAGATCAAACGCGTCCTCGAGGTCGTCCGTCGTATTGGGTGACTCGAACACAAAGGGACGATCGACATCGTTCGCTAGCGGTCTGTTAACATCAACCATCCTAGATGTCTTAGGTGACCTGTCGATGTTCAACTCGGTAGCGCCAATGTCTTTACTATATGACGACAACAACGGTCGTTTACCAGAACGTTCTTGTCTATCACTCGGCACCATGGGAATCGAAGAACCGACCGTTAGCGCTAACATTAGTCCAGTTATAACGGATGGTACGTTTGTGTTATATCGGCATCCCGGTTGCGAAGGTTCGATCACCGTGGCTCTAATGGGATCCCGAAACCCTAGTTCTTTTAATTGGCATCGAACGTCCTTTAAACCAGAGTTGTTGTCCGCTAACCACGCCCGTGGCACGTTCGCTCGTACGACCTGCGACACATTTAAACCGGAACGTAATGTTACCCATGCGTCTGTGTCAACGCACCCTTGTTCGCAAAATGCCAACATTTGACGTACGTTAGGCGATGACCTTAGCGTCGCCCAAAGTTGGTCATCGTCAACTCCTAGTGTCTGAAGTATTAGTCGACGGCACGCCTCGTTTAAATGTGTGTCGTCTGACAATCTGTTAGACGACCGATACAGTCGGTTTATAGACACATACGGTAACAATGATGCCACTTGGCGCGTGGTGCTGTTGACCAAGAATGCCTGCATTAAGTTATCTGCGGTGCGGTCTATACGCATAAGGGGTCTTGTGTTGTTTCTATACATATTCCTCAGGGCAGCTAATACACCCACGGCAACGGTGTGTTGATCCTCTGCCAGCGTAAGGTATCTGTTTCTATCCAACCACAACTTAAGCGGCACCCAATCTGATTCCAACGATACAACCACATGTAACAAAACACTATCGTTAGAATTTTCCAGGACTATAGCGTCCAGCCTAGGGATATACAATGTGCGTCCTGTTGAGCCAGCCGAGCGCTTCTTGTACACTGTCACAATAGCATCCAGAATCGTTTCGCTGTGTATCTTTGGTACACAAGTCTGCAATGACACAATGGTGCTCCCATAATTATCCATAGTCGTAAGCGCGGGCGAGGAGGTCTTGTTCACCACATTTGAAAACCCACAATTGTCCTCCGTGGGTTTGATGTCGTAACACCTACAGTTATTCTTGACAAACTCAAATACGAACTCTGGTATTCTCATGGCCACTGTATCGTGTATGGGATTCCATACGCCATTGTACGTGTCGATGGTTTCCAGGTAATACGGGATCTTGACATTCACCTGCACGAAACCACGTTTGCTTATGTATCTCCACCATAACATCATAAAACTCGAATAGTGTTCCTTTAGTGTGAACCGCCAAGGTTCTTCAGTATCGCAGAACTGGTTGTATATAAACTGAGCCAATTCGTGTCTATAGGTCGGATTGCTGTGTAACACATATCGCTTGTCCTCGACACAATCCAGGAACATGAGCAGAAAGTACGGTGTGTGGTATACGGCCAGGTGGCGCATGTGCTTCGCGGACGCTTTGTCGGTGTCCTCGATTTCATTGCGGTCCCGGCCATCCTCTGCCGTTAAGCCGTACTGGAACCCCTTTGCGTTATCGAACGACATCGTAATTCCAGCACATAACACACAGCGATCGGTGTCATAGTTGCAAGGGAAGAGCTTGCTCAGTCTAAGATTGCAGGTGTCATCTTTGCACCTCTCACAGTTGTAGCGATGTATGTGACAGAAATCCTGGTACGATCCTATTTTAAAGCTGATGGTAGTATTGGGAACGTACGTGTATAGATGATCAAGGGCGTCTTGGGTTGTCTCGAATCTCGGATTGTCGGCAAGCGCACCCTCGTGCAAAGCCACAGCTATTCTCATCCAACCCTGGATATTATAATCTTGAGTCATGGTGAGTGTGCTGAAGAAAAAGAACACAAACGTGTTAGGGTGACCGTACCTGTGTCATGTACCGTAAATAGATAGTGTAGTGCCGTCACATAGTTTGTACCTGCTGCTCATGGTTAAGGGACGGGCGGGATATCACAATCTAAACATAAACAATGAGGTATTGCTATCTTGAGCAGTGTGACAATGTATCATGCGATATTCCGCTCGCTCACAGTGATAATATAGAGTACACTGCACAGCGTACTCGTAGACCACAGCGGTTTCTTGTTCACGCGTCCACTCGATTAGCGAGTCTTTCATTTCATCAGATATGTCCACGGGTCCGTACATCTGACCGCATGTGTACGGCGTGGGATGACAAAAACCCATTTTAGGTAACATGTACCATGTCTGTAAAGGTGTATTTGGACAAGGTGAGCCGAGTCTGCATTTCGGACTAGGTGTATCACCTATAGCCTTCGCGGCCAACGTGACATCGCCCATGAAATACACATGAGTGAAGAAGGAAGCGTCTTCACAAGGAGGCTTCGGTAGGACGCCCGTGAATGCGTCCATGCGCATTAGGGTGTACCTAACACCGAGCGATTCAGACGCGTAGTCAATCAGTTGTACTTCCAAAGGCAACTCGTTCGAATGTCCGAACAGCCAACGCAAGACCTTACATTCGATGTCCTGTGTGTTGTTGGTGTGGTTTGACCATAATATGGCTTTCAGACCTTTGACACGAGGTATAGCGCGGATACAAGCGCATCGTGTGCCGAAACCTCTCCATCGTAAGTCTAACGCGTACATCTTATCTGTTCTGATTGCGACCTCGTGATGTTCACACGCAACCATGTCATCGGACGACTGTTCGATCAGCCCCAACGCCGTGGCTTCCCCAAACGTTCTATTCCCATACTCTGGCGTTAGCTTACTATGGTTACGTGTCACTATGTACATCGCGCTGTAGTTATCGCAGCCAGGAAACATGTCAATTGTGATAAAAGCAGGAACGTGCCACTCCGCCAACGCTCTGTTGAAATTGAATTGCTCTATCACGACTATCGGGCGTTCAACTGTGCACCCAAAGTGTTTGGGTTGCTGTCTATAGACATATAAACCCGGAGGAAGGATTCTAGACGGCTTCAGTTGACACACCAAGACGGCGTTGCAACACTTGGTGTAGTCTTTGCTGCGATGATCCAATAGCCACTTGTATGCAGTCAGGAGATTGTGTATCTTGTAGGCCCAAAGAGTATTGGCTTGGTGAACCTGGCGTGTTTTGTTAGGCGTCGTCCAAGCTACCGCGTTCTGTCGTTCTGCACGATCACCCGTAGATAAACGCTTCCCGTTGGCCCTTTGTTCATCCTGGGTACAAGAACAGCCGACCTGACGACTCTTGGTCAGCCGCGCGATCGTAGCCACAGTGTGAGCGAAATTAAATCTGTGAGCAGAACAAGGCACCACGGTTGTCATAGCGTTGTGTAAAACAAGCCCTTCGCCTCCGGGGACGTAAAGCATGTCTTCTATGACAGGCATAGGTTCTAGCGATAGCGATCTGAACAAAACACAACAGAGTCCATCGTCTGTCATAGCGGAAGAGGGTATGGCTCCAGCGCAGGTACCTGATGCTCTTTTGAAAGAATGTGACAGGAAACACAGAGAGGCGCTGGTTAGATCTGCACGCAAAGCCACAAATCTGTATAGACGAGTGTCAGCGGTGACTTATAAAAGCGCACAAGTTCACCGGGGTACCAAGGGTCAATCCAGTACGCACAATGCTTCGAAGTGTGCAGTTTGTTTGGTTACTCTAGTGAAGAGTAGCAAAGATAAACACAGATCTGGAATCAAGCTCCGATGTCCTTGTAACGTGAGGGTCTGCCTTGTGTGTTTTAACGACAACCCATCGTGGTACTTGACCGAACCTCACTTCTCCACATGCACGACTATCTCGCGTTTCGTATGTGGGATATGCTCCACGTTCCAGGGTGTGGTGGAAAAGACCTGTTGTCTTTGGCTGTGCGCTGCGTGCTCTGCTGACAATAAACACAACCCGTGCCGCTTGTGTTCACGGGAACAAAGAACAGATGTCAAACGGGACAGGTCCACGCTGTGGTCTAACCTTATAGTCGCAAAGCAATCGATGGACGATGCGCGTCAGAGTTGCGACGTGGATAAAGTGGAATGTTACAGACAGGAGCTACGAGAGCGGGTGCTACGCAAAATATCCCAAAGCAGACACATCTCGGCCCCAGACGTTAGAACGTTGTTTCACGAAACGTACGAGCGTGAGCAGTGTACGTGTCACCCAAATCAAAGCTCGTTGTGCACGAGCTGCACTCCGGTGTTAACCGTAATGGACCTGTTGGCGAAAAACCCTAAACCTATAATGGCGTCCTTAGCCGAAAGAGTCATACCCGGCAGAGCGCTCGTTCGACACACGTATAACAGAGCGCTGCTGATTGAAATGTTGAACGATCGCAAATTACCCTTCTGTGTAAACGCGCGAAACTGCAAAGGATTGTTGATAAACACGCACAATGGTCATCGTGTACAGCTACGATCGTTGGTATCGCCCGAACGGTACATTGACATCACACGAGACTTGGACGCGCCTGACGTGAGCCCCTCCGCGTGTATACTATGTTTACTCTTCAACCAATCAGCCACTGTGACTGGAATGTTGAATCCAGAGTCGCTGTATCTAGAACCTCACCCGACCGGACCAGTGTATTACTTTAACCTTAAGTTATCACACGACGTTGGAATACCAGAGGTCAACATAGAAGACTATCCTAATTATCTGGTGAAATTTCAAGGTTCCATTGGTTGTTTCAAGCCCACATTCTATTACAGTTGGCGAGACATGCTATCTGTAATACAGATAGATGTAAATGGGAAGGTGTCACTCTCACCTTGCACTGAAAAAAACTAGCCTATTTCCCAAAATACAATTGTGGTCTAAAACACCAGTATAAACACTTGCATGACATGGCTATGTCACAAGAACGCTCTATCAGTCTTCAATTTACATGTTTGACCAACATAAAGTGTAAAGGCTCCCGACCAACATAAAGCGTAAAAGTTCATGACAGACCGGGTCTGTTGCGAGATATATAAAAAACCAAGATAAGCCTTTGGCACCTACAAACGATTTCAAATCTTTTTTTTTAATACAGAATACTCACAGAGAATTGTTAGAAAGTTGCTGCTATCTTGTTCAACTGCAGTCCAGTCTGCTCCAAGTGTACCTCTGATCATCTTGCGACGGGACCTGGATTACCTGAAGCCTGGTTTCCCTATGCTTTCTGTGGCTCTTATATAGGATGATACACGCCTCAAAGAACACGTTATTGGCGTGGGTTAGGGGAATAAAACCTTTTGTGAACCTATCCTTTGGGGTCTGTGTACTTTACCATCCACCGTTGGTTGTGCTTCATGTACAATAAGCCTATACACGCCCCGTGGTCTAGGGGCGTGATATGGGATCTGTGTACTTTGCCATCTCTCAAACACACACACAGGATCATTTGGCTCCTGTTCTTTTCCCACCGATGCAAACATTTCCACCGTTGGTTGTGCTTCATGTACAATAAGCCTATACACGCCCCTAGACCACGGGGCGTGTATATGTAACAAGAGGACACCGCAGCACAGCTGCTGAACTAAAACCGTTTGTGAACCTATCCTTTGGGGTCTGTGTACTTTACCATAATCTGAACACTGAAGGACGAAAGAGAGCAGGAAATTGTAGCTGTAACAGCCTTTTTATTGCAGCATAAAAATAACCATCAACACACATATGAACTAAGGGTACAAAGTCTTTTTAAAAGAAAACAAAAGATCAAAGTTAACAAAAGAATTACAAAGTGTACATTATCAAAGCCAGGCATTATCCGTTCAAAATCCAACCCAGACATCATCCGTATGAAATCCACCCACCACCGACTCTATATTCGCACAAAGTCTAATCTGCTGTTAGGCGATTAGACTTTGTGCGAATATAGAGTCGGTGATGTTTGGATTTCGAAACGGATGATGTGTGAATTGTGGACAATCACAACTTTACAATGTTACATCCTTTTGTAGGCATCGATAACGGTTGTAATTTTGAGTTCCTTGGCGCGAGACGATTTCTTTGTTGCTTGTGTATATTCAGAATGAGATGATATACCTTGGGTAATTTCACTAGAGTCCCATGACACACTTGTCCCCATCAGTCCATGGACACTGTCACGGAACTGGATTAGCGCGGTGTAATCGGCGTCTGTGATGTATCTTCTAAGTGCCCCGAATGTACATCGCACAAGCTTGCGATTCCCCTCGTTGGGAAATCGGTCCTGGTTATGTTCGTTGAGCCAACTTTGTACGTTGTTATGCATCCCGTACGTTTGCAACGTAGAAGCTAGATGTTCGACAACAGCTTCTATTACCGCTAACGCCTCCATCGGCGCGCCTTCGTTGTGTTCCGGATGATGAGCGTTTTGTTTGTAATGATGGGAATATCCGTGTGCGGCCATAGTTGTGAGAATCCTAGAGGGGTCTTCGATGTTAGCATGAGGGTCAACTTGCGTGGTAACACCATAGCGATCCTCGGTCAGAGAAGCTTCTCGTTCCATGAAGAACGCCATGAGACCCGAATACGCAGCGGTCTCAATCTTACTGGTTTTACTGGAGTCGTGTGTTATGATATTTCTAACGTAATAACGATCGGCCAGTAAATCCAATACAGGGTTGTCATCTGAGGCGTCGAAACTGGCTTGCTCCAAGGCCCTGGCTACGATAGCTCCGACCATGGTCACGAACATACTGTGGGTCATGTAGGCCACGTTGTGTTCCCGTATAGGCAAGCACGCCTTTACAGCAGCATCGCATTTATCATCGGCGTGGCCTTTATTGTACAATTGACAAATAAGCTTTACGAGATTCCCAGTTTGATAATCTGCGCTTCGTGTGCCTCCGATGGGTTGATAACCCATACGGTGTTTTTTAGCGATTTCCAGCAGTTGGTTATAATGACCGTTCATTACTTCTGGTTGGTATGTATACGCAAGTCTTTTTGGGATCATGGGTTCTGTTTTGCCGTCTCTGTCATGGAGAGTGAACTCTGCGATGCCTTGCAGTATCGGTGTTTCAGATGCCGGTGGTAAGCTAGGTTTCTTTGCTTTGTCCGCAGACGACAACGCCTTCGGTGCTTTGGCGCGTGTTGTTTTTTTGGCTGAAGACATTGTTGTAGATGATGACACAATCGTTGAGCGTTGTGGTATAAACTAACTATAGATGCTGCACAGTCTACTCGTGTTAATAGTTAATGTGCACAAAGCCTAGTGTACGTGTTACAACAACATAACGACCATACCGACCATCGTGAGCGTAGTTACAAAATGACCTGCAGCCAGCGTAGCCATTTTGTTTGACAGTATAGAGACCTTGTAATCAGACGAGCGCAACCTGCCATCACGCGTAGTCACCGTGCAATTCCCAACGTCAAAGATCCAATGTCTTTGAACGTGTCCCACTTTAGCCACATGTTCACAGATGTACGTTCGATTAAGTCCACACATGTTCCCATTTGTTATAGTGAGCGTTGTGTTGTCTGTGATTCCGTACGCCACCTGCCGATCGACGCGCTGCCAATTGTATGAAACCGGCGCGGTCTTCTTTGGGTCGATGAGATACAATCTGTATATCGAGTTACACGTCGGCGGGTCCGAACACAGGTACCATCTAATTGCCACTCTTGTTTCTGGATTTCCAGTAGGACACACGAGATACAACACTCGAGAGCCGTCGAGAACTGGGCTTGTGTTCACCGTGGAATCAGGTAGCGTTGTATCGTACACATCCTCGTGGTCTTCGTGCAAGGTGGGAGTAGTATCGTCCGTGGCCTGGAGTAGAGGGCGCGGTGTGGCATGGTGTACCTCAGGAGCGGTACGTTTACCTAACACCATCGCCGGCGCGACCGCTAATATCCATAGTACACGGAATGCAAGTGACATTGGCATGGTTCTTGATTTTGGTGGGTGCGTGTACAACTGCTTTGTTTGCGGCAATCGGAAATATGGTCAATGTGTCTTCTGTTGCATTGCGTGTATATTTATACTTTATCTTAAACAGAAACTAGTCGGGGACTTTGGTCTTGGTCGTCACCTGTTCCGGTCAGCGGGAGTGTGTACGGGTTGTGTTTCGCGACATTGGAGGCCGCTGGGCTTAGTCATTGTCACACTTTTGTATACATATAAATCAAGAACGGGCATGTTAGAATAGAGAACGCTACGGACGAAGCGGCTAGTATCTGTGTACGCCTGAGAGCCTGTTGTTGAGCTATCGTGGTTTCGTCACTGTAGGGTACTCTATTGTTGTTGTTGACTTTGTTTATGTACGTGTTTGCTAAGGCCTCTATCTTTTCGATAGATTTGAACGCGTCTTCGGTCCCGCGCAACATTTGTGCTGTTTCGAGGGTGACATTGCGAGCATACGCTAGGGTTTCGAGTACATCAGAGTCTGCGAGCGAGTACGCTCGGGTTAACAACCTAGGCTTCGATGTGTGTAGAAAAGTGCGCTCCGCAACCATGGGCGT
>SSNR01000757.1:54377-68452 GCA_006937965.1 Callopanchax toddi | reverse complement strand
CGGTTCGAAACAACCCCGACCAAAAAGACAAACGAAACAACCCCGACCAAAAAGAAAAACGAAACAACCCCGACCAGATACGGTTCGAAACAACCCCGACCAAAAAGACAAACGAAACAACCCCGACCAAAAAGACAAACGAAACAACCCCGACCAGATACGGTTCGAAACAACCCCGACCAGATGACAACGAAACAACCCCGACCAGATGACAACGAAACAACCCCGACCAACCAAGAAACGAAACAACCCCGACCAGATGACAACGAAACAACCCCGACCAAATACGGTTCGAAACAACCCCGACCAGATGACAACGAAACAACCCCGACCAGATACGGTTCGAAACAACCCCGACCAAAAAGACAAACGAAACAACCCCGACCAAAAAGACAAACGAAACAACCCCGACCAAAAAGACAAACGAAACAACCCCGACCAGATACGGTTCGAAACAACCCCGATCAAAAAGACAAACGAAACAACCCCGATCAGATACGGTTCGAAACAACCCCGACCAAGCGGAGCCTAAAAGTATAATACACCAGGCTCCAGAACACAAAATGAATTATTCTTGACACACGCAACTAAGGCTACGCATTGCTCAAGATGTCACTACCCAGCACATCCATGGTTCTTCCGCGAAACCTGTGTGGAGGCTGGCTCGGGTGGCTGGACAAGTGGCTCGATTTTAAACGAGTCCTGTGTTTGGGTTGGTGGGGTGACGTTTCCAAACAGAAAGTCACAGACGCTTTATTGCGCAGCACAGTGGGCTCCATCATCGTGTCTGCGCCATTGGATGACATCGAGGGCGTTGTGTGTTCCATCACAATACACCGTTACCAAAACATACTAATTGTGATTCACATTGCGGTGAGCGGTAATATCTTCCAGTGTTACAACACATGGAACCATCGACAGTATTCCGAATACACCAACACGGTACAACATCGACCCGCTGATAGGACAACCCCGGGCAGATTGGCTCTGATCGAGCACACGGATTTGACAGCGATTATCCAGCGGATACGAAAGGATGTTTACGGTTCACAGGTTCTGAACCGTTCGGCGGATACGCGGGATGACGGTACCAGCATCGCTGACCGACTGGTCAAAGATGCGGGGGTTCTCACCGATCTCTGTGAGAACGGTACCTTGTGGGGACGCTTGCCTATGGAGGACAACTCAATCATCGACCGTCACCTGCGTTCACTGACCGAGAAGGATGGGTGTTTGCCGGGTGTCATGATGTGTCACTCTCGCGAATGTAATCCAGGGCACCTGTTCTACGTGCTGACCCAAACCTCTACGTACAAAGTGCTATTCACCGGTACCGGTTTCGCGCTCCATGAGAAAACCGCTTCAGCTAGGTCTAGAGTGGAGCACAGGGGGACTTTCGCTACACTCTGGGACACGCTACACTGTATAACCAAGATGGATTGTATTCGCTTCATACCTAAAGACCAAGATGTTGTGGATCACATCATGCGCCATCGTGACAACTGATGCTAGCGAAGTGTTCGATGTTTCTTACGTTGTATGTAAAACTTTGTTAATAAATCACCTATTACACTAAAACCTTGTTTATTTTTATCTTGTCGAACATTTTATTTGTCTTGTCAGTCTAACGGAAACTATAGTTTAGTTCAAGTGGACAGCGGACATTGGTATTGTAACAAATAGAGAGGTCACAGATACCCTGGGGTCGTGTTGGTGGGGCGATGTCGCAGCTGAAGCTATTGTGGACTTTTAGCAAAACAACCAGTTGGTTCTACTGATATGGGAAATGACTGGAACTACTAGGTGTTGTCTTGACAATGACTTTCGGTGGCGGGTTCTGCCGACGAGCAACCCTCTGAGGGTAAAATGACTGGGTAACATCGGCGTTTACGGTGAACGCAAAACAAAAGTCCCGTTTGTCAAGACTACGTGTTAGTATTTGGGCACAGTGTATGAATGTATCATGTGTACACAGTATGAATACAATAAAATACTAGAAACAAGTTTACGTTACTGTTTTTTTATTTCCAAACCGAAGGTGTGGTACATACATGTCACACAATGCCCATCGTAACATTTCTATGTAATGTATTAGTTCTTTTTACCAATACCGTTGTAAGGCTTTAAATGTATTCGAAACCATCGTAGGATTTTCCACATCGTAACAATGCCTGAAGACCGAAAACGTAGTTAGCTCTTCCACGGTCGGACCTGGAATCCGGTTGATTACACCGCAGATGTGTCGCGCTATATCCTCTAGCGCTGCCATCAGACACTCCGCGGGCGGACTTTTTATTTGTACCATCTTTCGTACAATAGCAGCGGTTCTCGGCGGACACTTGGATGTTGGTTCTATAGTGGTTGTCGCAACAAGATCTTGGTCCATCGTACAAATGAACCATAATGCGTATTCTTTATCCGGTAGGTATGTGGCGGTGGCTGAACCTTCACAATCGATGAGTTCTCTCGAAGCACCCTGTAGAGCATATCGAAACCGTAATGCGTAATTGAAGTAGTCGCGCATCATCAGGTCGATGTAAATGAACTCTCTAGTGTCCTTGTCGAGGTAATCGAACGCTCTAGTGTTCACGTGGAGGTTTTTTCGCCATTCAGGGTCTTCGACAAGACCGCCGAGCTTCTTATCAGCGTGCCGATTTGCGCACGGTGAGATGTGTATACTGTACTTGCTTTTCTCGGCCAAAGAGTACATGACCTTCAAAGTCATACGATAAGGCATCATGTATGTAGCGCGTCGAGTTGACAGGCTTGTCATATTGTCAGTCGTTTTTGGGATAGTTCTCTGAGTGGTTCGACTCGACGGACTGGTGAGTGAATGTGTGTAGTATTTACAGAGTTGTGTGTTTTTATAGTGCACGCCCGTAACTAACTAAACTGGTATGGCCGATGCCAGCGATTCCGACTGTGAGGTGATGAGCGCTTTCACCGAAGGGTTTACGTACGAACCAATACGTGAGGAAACCCGAAGGTCTGTGTGTGAAAGACTAGGACTCTCTTGCGTTGAGACAGAACCCAATGCTAGACGAGATGTGATCGTTCCAATGGCTCTCGGTCCGCCTTGCGGAATAACACAGGTGAAGCCGGACGGTAATTGTTTTTTTAGGGCTATCAGTCTGGTTCTTTGTGGCACTGAGAATAACCACGATCATATACGAAAGGCTGTTGTGGCGGAGGTTACATCTAGGATAGACTCGAAGCGTGCACATATAGCACACGCTGTAACATCAGGCGCAGAGTACATCGAGTCCACGCATATGCACGTTCCTGGAACGTGGGCCACGGAAGTGGAGGTGCAAGCAGCGGCCGAACTGTTAGCCCTGCCTATATACACGTACTACATGGAGAAATGGTTAAGATTTACCCCGACGAATAACACGCGCGAAGGCATATATATCATAAACCGTCACTGTCATTACAATGTGGTTAGAAGTGTGAAGTCCACCGATCTAGCATGTTGCAACGCTACTGACATGGATACTGTTACCAGTGACACTGCGGACAACCCAACAACGGAGTCGCAGAGCAAGGTTTCGGACGTGGCTGGGGCAGCGGACGATGCCGCGATAGAGGATACCTCGATAGCCGCGACGGATCCACAACGAGATACATCTTGTGACGCGGAGAAAACTAAATTAGAATACAAGCCCGTGACACCAGATACCATCCGGAGATTAGGTCTGTTGCTAACTATACCATTAGATCACAGCGAACGTACCTTGAGGCACAACGAGACCTTGGTATCAGAGCTCGGGAAACCGTGCGTGATAACTAAGGTAACGCAAGATGGAAATAGTTTTTATAGATCCATAAGTCAAGTCCTATGCGGCACAGAAGATCGCCACGAGCTTTTCAGGAAAAGGATAGCGTTAGAATACACAGGTATGGACAGTGAGACACGGGCCCTGATTACAAAAGATATACGGCGCGCTTCGGATCGTCACGAAATAAAACAAATGGCAACGTTAGGATACCCGGCTAACTCGCTTGTCCTACATACAACGCTAGAACTGATCCGGCTTCCCATATACCTGTTTTACAACGGGAGGTGGATACGTTTCAATCCTAAGAGGAAGCCGTTGGGCGACGAAGGTGTATATCTATGTCTTAACGAGAACAAAAATGAATACAACGTTGTGAGATGTGTCACAGCGGAAAACGGTACAGGTGTAAACAAATGCGTCGCGTGCGCGCTGGAAGATGGGACGATCGATGTCACCGAGGATGTTGACTCGATGAGTCGTGTCACCTCAACCCCATCAACCCCATGGAGTAGACTACACGAGACATGGCCCACGTTCATTAGCGGCTTAAGAAATCGTTGGTGGGGCGATGTCAATGAAAACAAGCTAGTAGCGTACATGATGAGTAACTGTTCCGCCGGTGATATGGTTATTTCAGCAGGCTTATCCAACGCACCCGGCAATGTATACACTGTCTCTGCGCGGTACACGAACCGTGTAGCAATGTTTCATGTTGGGTTTCAAAAGTGCGGCTATACCTGCGCGGCTATATCACCGTACTCATATCCTCACCCTCAAAAGTGGATCTACGACATCCGGGACGCGGTAGCGACGATGATGCCAACGGTGCGCGTGGTACCAAAACCCGCGACCTCCAGGACGTTGTCAAATGGGAGATGCGAAGTACGTCTTTCTGTGAGAAAGCTTATAGACCAGATGTCAGACCTAACACGCTCGTCAGTGTGGTGCAACACTTCAATTGCCACCGCATCGCCCCGCTTTCGGTGGCAACTCGATGTACTTGATGCGTTAGCCGATTTACCACGATGCAGCGCGGTCCTTATGTTCAACGACCACAGAGATTTACCCGGATATCTGTTTGATATACTTACATCTAAAGCAATATGGCGTGTCTCATTCTGCGCCCAAGGATATATACTCTCTGGCGGCGGTGGTACTGTACGGTTTGGACACGTAACCGATATAATAAAACATATGCAAGAAACATTCAGTTTAAACTTTTGTATGTTGTGAGCTGCACGCTGTATTGGTTACCATATGCTATATAAAGTGGCACTAAAGGAAGAGACGGACAATGCGTGGAATCTTCAATGTTGTTTGTTTTATTTTGATTCAAATAACAATCCAAGTGGTGTACATTTCATATATACAGTATACAACAATAAAATCAATAACCCAAACTGTGTTTGTGTTTCTTCCGTTTGTCCTTTACTTCTACAGCTCAACGAAAACCTCTTTTATAGTAATAACCAAGCCATTCGTCCAGGTGCATAATGCCCCGCACCGCAAAACACAGCGGTGCTCGTTTTATCACCGCGCTGTCGCGAAGCTCAGCGTTGTGTACAATATCGCGACTAGACTGTTCTTCCACAGAATCCCACGAAGACTCTCCTTGGTCCAAGATGCGGTTGTGTATATCGTGAACAGTATTCCCGTATATCGTTGTAATACGTAAAGACCCCGAGACAAAACCTACGTTTTCACAAGGGCTTTCGAATATAACTGTAACATATGGTGTCTTGGTGTCAACGATGGCAAAGTTGTCGGCGTACTCGCTGAGCGTTTGGTACAGCGATGCCATTTGTTTCATCAGTGTACAGGGTACACTTATTGTGTTTTGGTTATAATCTTTAAGAGGAAAACGGGTCACGTCCGCCTCGTCGTGTTTATACCGTCCTAGACACAACGAATCAGTGAATTCGCGTATAATATCTAGATCGTCATTATAAGCACATTTCATGAGATTCATTATGTTGCACAGGGCCTCGTGTTCTTTGACACTGGCGAGCTGCGTACGCACGGGTGTGCATATAGTGTTAGTGCACGCTGGGAACACGAACGTTACATCTCCAACCGCGTCCGTTTTAAGGTACACGGCGCCGTGCAGTCTACACACATCGCAATAAATACGAAACTCTTTAGTGGTGGAAGAAAGCAAAACGTCCAACGCTCCCCTGGCCGCATCCGCGGCCCAGAGTCCATCCGACATCATAAATCGTAGAACATTGAGAACCGCTTGCTTGTTGCCATCGTCGTACATGGACAGTGTGCGTTCATAAGGCACACTGTCAGTCCCGGCTATTTTAACAGATAGCTGTCTGCTCAAACGGCCATCGGTAGACTCCGATCCAGGATGACAACCCAAGTCCACGCGCCACTTTGACGAGAGCTTGTTTACATCATTAGATATAACCCGTGTGTTGTTACCATCCAGGACCGCGTATTTGACAGGTACCTTTTCAAACGTTCCTTGTCTGTATGCTGTAAACATCATAGAATCAATAGTGAAGAGGGAGCTGGAACCCTTGGAGGTTATCAACTCCGACAGTTCCAAGGAAAACACCACAGGCTGGTGGGCGCAGTTGTGTTTCTTCACAGTGTGACAAAACGTTACGTCTGTGCAACTGAACGCCATTGTCGCGTAGTCTGAATATTGCGGGTAGCTCTCCGAGTCCTTTAATGTGTATAGTATATAATACATTTTAACACATTCTCTCGAGGCTCGTTCCACTTGCTCAGCGACATTCTTACACGCAGCGTCGTCGACCTTATCGCTGCGCACAGCTAGGACCGTCGTTCACACAGTGTCCTAATCTACGCTTCTTATCTGGTCCATACACGTGCCGCAATACCCGATGTGTAGGTATGTTGTCAAACAGGAGCCGTTGGTAAAAGTCTTTACAACCCGCGCAGTGGTAGGTCACTCGTTTCACCTCGCTACTGACGCCTGGTCGTCTGTTGTTCACGGGAGTTTCTTTTACTGTGAGCCATTTCTTTTTTTTGAATTCGGCGATCCATTTCGACAGGGTCTCTCCGTTAGCTATTGAGTATGGGGTGACACAGAGCGCTGTTTCTGGATACAGTGTGTGCGTGGACCAGGAGAAGGCCTCCGGGTTGTGTATCTGTAACACGATAGCGATTTGATACACAAGACCCGCGAGATTCACGGTTTGTGTTTCATAAAGCTCGCTTTTGGACACGAACAATCTACCTCCGGGAGCCGAGATCCCCGCGTCGTCGAGAACGATAGATGGTAATACTATAGATAGTTTGTTGTCTTCACAATTGGACTTTCGCTCAACCGAAACCGCGCCTTGGTTGATCAATTCTGACAAAGACCTTCCTAGGTCGCACACCAGGCCGCTGTACACATCTCCAGGACGGAGCTGCATGTCCTGCATCACGACGGACCTGCACGCTGTCAGTCTTTCGTCCGAGAGCCGAGTTACGCTCTCTCTGTTTGCCACGATTCCAGCTAATTCGTGCGGGCCACACGTCGGTATCATATGCTCGGGACAGGTGTTCATGATGCTGTTGAACGCACCGTTGGCTCTTTTGAGTCTGTCTCTGATGGAGCCTATGAGTGTCAGCAGCCAGTGTTTACAATCCTCGATAACGCGCCGAGTGGACGCGCTGCTAATACCGCCATACATGTATCTCGGTAAGCAAAAGTCTATAATACAATGAGCGATCAGCTTCCCAGATCTGTTTACCAATGTGCGGTCTGCCTCGTGTGCCAGCATCACTTTGGAGTTCGCGTAACACATATTACCCAGCTGATAAGGGTGGTGCATCAGAGGGTTGTGTGTAGTGGCAGCAGGGGCTAATGCGCCTCGAGACTCTGCACCGGGGTCTTCTTCGACGTGCGTATTATTAGCCACTTCGCATAACAAGGAACCGCCGAACATCGCCGTCACGCAACCCGACGTAGCCTGCAACGCCAGGGGGTATCTGTAGAAAGTAGCCTCGCACGGGTTACATTTGTGAAACTCGTAACACTGCACGGGCTTAACGGTCAATCCTGTGATACGCTGTAACCAGGTTCGAGTGAGTTCAACGTACGTGGTTTTCACGTTTGCGTTTCCAACCTTCAGACGAGCCAACGTCTGTTGGCTAAAGTGCTTATTCTTAGCGGATTTAATCAGGCTACTCCAAGGAAACATACCTAGCCCCAGTTTAGAAGCAATAATCTCAGAGGCCCTAGCGGCCAACAGGTCTCTGAGAATACCCTCCTTTCTGGAGAACATGTGGTTCATACAGTAGACGCCATCTTTATGTAAACTGAGAGCGTAAAACGCACTTTCGCCATCCCTAGCGTCCGTGTTTTCAAGCTTGACCGAAACGGCGCTCAGTCTACACGGAGCCTCGAATGTAGTGACAGACACGACTTTGTGAGGCGTCAAGAAGGAAGCCGCTTGGGTCAGCTCGAGCCATCTACCGAAGTCGTCGAACGTCGGCTCTTTCCGCATGTACAATATCACATCTCCGACCCGAAGGTCGTGCCACGGTACCGTGGAGAAACACGAAACTTTATCGCTCTCCAATTTAACACAGAAGCCTTTCATTACGCATGATATGAATGTATCTGTAACGGCAGAATCACAGGGAGATCTCATAGTCTTAAATGCCGCAAGACCTCTCGCTTTAACCATAACGGAGGATAGCTGGTCACCCGCGGTGTCTACAGTGTGAGTCAGCGCGAGGTATGTCTTCTTCGCAACGTGACAATACACGGAGCAACTGTTTTCGTATTCCAATTTCACTCTTCTGTCTTTCACAAACGCCTCTGTTATAGGCGCAAAACGTGTCGTATGCATATCGGGCGTCCTCGCGGTGTAAACAGGATAGCCATCTTTCGTGAGACCACCCTGTGGATCGCGATGGAGTTTTTCGTGAGCATTGTCACGACCGATGGCATACATTCGTTCCAGCGCATCCTCGACGAGTGTAACATGTACGTGCTTGAGAAAGTCAGGAACATCTTGTCCCGCTCTTTTGAGTTTAGAGCGTATCGTTTCTTTTGCGTCGCTGACAAAATTCTCGAGGTAACACTTTTCCTCCCGACTGTCCATTTGTTTGCCACGAACCGTGTCTGGTAGATCCGACTCTATCGGTTCCTGGGGTCCATAGCCCACGGATACCATCACACTGTCCGTGTCTCCATAGATCACAGGGCATTTGTGCCGGTAAAACTGTGAAACGCAGTGATTCACAACCGCGATTTGCTGTCTGCCGTGTCCAGATATGAGAGGCCCGCAAGGATGTGGCGCAGTCCCGTAAAACGAATTGGCCAATACCTTACACTCGCCTTCCTGCAACTTGTTGTATACGCGCTCGACATGGCTCAAGTTGGGGTCCGTTAGCTTCTTTTTGAAGTCCGACCGTTGGGTCAGGTAATGTTCAACGGAAGACGCGAACACACCGGGTGCCCTAACGTACGTTTTCGTAACTGGGTCGTATTTGAGTATCAAAGACGCATAATCGAACCCCTCGGCTTCCCAACTGTAACAGACCCACCCAGAAAGGTCGTGCGGGTACTTTTTGGGTGGCCAGGGTATGGTAGTTTCGGGTGAAATGTTTAAGGCGCACATTATAGAGGGGTACATGCTAGCAAAGTCAAAAGATAGCTCCAATCCCATACCCGGTCCTGAATAGTGTAGACCGGTTATAGGCTCACACACAGCACCACCCTTCCAGGTTTCACTGTACCCGTCGACCGCTTTCGGGTACCATCTCAATCTGGGCTCTTGCGTCGCGCCTAGGGGCCCCGCTTTGACTCTAAGCGTGTCCAGTGCGAGCTTCAGCTGAGGGATGTGCACGGAATGTATGCTTTGAACGAAACCACTGAACACGTCGCCTCGGCCGTGGACGATGACATCGGTGTTAAGAGTAGTCCTGCATCTATGAAACAGCGCCGATACGGGTTTCAGAACTTTGGCCAATCTGCAACACAACTGGGAATCCACCAAATTGTATACCAGCACGACGAAAAGGCTTTTACCGCCCGCACTGATCATAGAGTCCATCGTATCGTAGCCCACATCTGCAACCTTATACAGTTTACGGGAGTCTTTGCATGGTTTACCGTGCATTTTTCTGTGTTTTGTTATCACGTACGGTGCCACGGTGTTTAGTTTCATACTGGTACACTGGTACTTGATGTCTCTAGTCTCGGCCATTCTGTACAGATCGATTACGTTCATACCGCAGCTGTTCATTTTAAAGTGACCCAGTTTAGCTTTGTCTTTGTTGAACTTTTCCACGCAATTGCCTATTTCCATCAACTTGTATTCGGTCAGCGTTCCGTTAGAGAGCAGGACCCCCACACTCCTCAGCATATCCCTGTACATGTCTAAATAGCGTACGTTCTCAAATTGTAACAGGGGCTCTGCGCATTTACTAAGCGTCCTGTTGATGAACAAACTGGTCCAGGCGGATTTGAGTCTTTCGCATCGTTTCCCGACGCCAGGGTCTACCGTCTTCACGTAACACGGATCGCTGTAAAAACGCACCCGCTGCTCCAACACCCGTATGTCGAATTCCGCATTGTAGACGTACAGAAGCTCTATTTCGTTACTCAGAAGAAAGGCTATCGTTCTTTCCAACAGCGCTAGTTCTCCAGAGCACGCGTGGAAGGCCACACGGCTTATATCATCTATACCGGCGCCTTTGGCCGCCTCGAGGTCCGCTTCGAGGCCACGCGTAGAGGCTTTCGTTTCGTTGTATGCCACGAACAGCTTCTTTCTGTGCCCACATTGCGGTTTAGGCAAATGCGTGTTTAGAATCACAATAGAGACACACGTTATCTCGTGCTGTTGACCTGGCATGTCCGCTGCCAAACTGGGTATAGACACATTTTTGACATGTTTGGGAAGTTGACGTCTTTGTTCTTTCAAGGATGCTACCAAGGCATCGCGACATTTAGTCATATCAGCAGTCGTAGCTTCGGTACAGTAGGGATACCTGTACGCGAACGGTTTTGACCTACAAGCTACATCTCTGTACGCGTCTGTGAACACAGTTTCGATATCCAGGCAGGCCGCTTTGTAGAAATAATCAACGTGTGCCGTATCGAACGCTTTGGCTTCGGCCTGCGACGCTTCGTGATCGTATATGAGATCGTTAGGCGATACACCTTGGTTCAGTTTTCCGATAGGAATGAAATACATTCTCCCAAACATCACGTCCGAACATAAGGCGGGAGTGTTACCGTCCCTAGCCATGTAGAAACCCCTATCGGGACACAGATCGCCGAATGTGAGTGCTCCTTTGACTTGTTTCATGTAGGCCACTGCAATGGAAACAGATTGTAGAGGAAAGATCGCAGCCTTGACCTTTCGTTTAATGTCATCGTGCAGAACTTCGACAACCACCGGCTCTGCTGTGAAATATCTCGCCCATTTGCCTTTCACAGTTTCCCAGTTTTCGTCTTCGTCTTCTAGCTCCATATCGTAGCCAACCACAGATATCACATCTGTGACATTGATATTCACAGTCTTGTACAACCACGTGTCACACTTCGAGCGGATCACTAGCCCTCTGCATAACAGAGACTCGTTGTGATAGAAAATAGACTTTAACATCACACCGACCAAGGATGGTTCGCGAACCACATCCACCCGTCGTCGTTGTGGATAAATGTCAGGGAAGTACCTGACAAATGGTGTCGGGTTATCCATACTGAACCTTCTATGTGATGTTATAGCCAACGTGTATTTATATTAAACCCGCTCCACCCCTCACCCATCTAAGATGCACGCGGGCTGCTAGAATTCGTACCATAGGATTATTTTGTCTTTATTTCATTCACAAAATTGTAATAAAAAACCATTTTGTAAAACATTTGTGTATTGTTTATTATTATTGTAGAGAACAAGTCACAATACATAAATCAATGTACATAAACGCCTACTGTGTTCTCTTACAAAAACCAGTAAGTGTAAAACAAAAAAATGAGAAACCCATGAAAGATCAGAGTTCATTCTGTCTGGTAAGGGAGATGTGTGTCCTGTAACACTCCCTACACACAGCCTGGTATTTGTCAGCCCCGCCAATCACTTGGACCTCCGTCTCTACCCCCAGCCTCTTGGTGTAAGCGGCAGTGTCTTTGTAACATTGCATGCAGACAGCGTGGAGCTTGACAACGCTCTCCGCTAGAGGAACGAGGTTCAGGATGTCCCCAAAAGGCTTCCTCTGGAAGGTTCCATCCAAGGCCGCCACGATGACCGTCTTCCCTAAATTAGCCATTTCCTCACAAAACTCCACCGCGTCTGGGAAAAACTGTCCTTCGTCGATTCCGATGACTTGGGCTTGTATCGCCAGACACCGAACATCTGCAAGAGAGTTAGCCGGCACAGCCTCCATAATGTCTTTGTCATGCGTAGTCAGGCTGGAGTACGAATAGCGAGTGTCTTTGGCGTATTTGATCATCAAACATCTACGCCGAGCTACTTGAAAACGGCGAACTCTTCTCATCAGTTCAGTACTTTTACCTGAAAACATCGGTCCGAAGATGATCTGAATTTCTCCTTGTGACATTCTCAGGGAGTTTGCAAAACACATGTCATCCATTTGATACAAACAAAACGCAAAAAACCCAAGAGTACAAAAACACACAATAAAGACAATATCACACAAGGCTATTATACGGGTTTGTTATGTGAACCAGCTCTAATCGGTACCCTTCCAGCTGCCGTCATTCCTATGGTACATGTAAGGCAACAGTTGAAGATAGATGAGCGTGTGGTTCTCTTTGAACAACGGATCGTCGTTTACGTCGTATACATACTGCTCGTCGATATCCTTATTAAAATCAGGATTCGTGTGTAAATCTAGCCCCCAACTATCATCCCGTGCAAGCAGTTTGAATGAGGATATTGCTGAATATGCCACCAACACAATCGCAGAACACCCAGTAGCAACGCAGGGGTTCCAATATTTATTCAGCTGTTTGATGACACAATCGACAGTTTTGAAGGCTTTTCCATCGAACATGTATGATGCGATAGCTTCGGGGGTTCCATTGAACATATTAGCGTGGTTGCTAATGACACTCTTTATGTTCGGGTCTATGGTGTTGTGGCGATCCAGGACAGGATGAACAACGATATCAGTCAGCATGAACATCCGGCAGGGCTCTGGCCATGTACACATCCCATTCTTGGCAATGACTTCTGGTGGAACCTTGTTATCTCGGAACACGATGTCCATGTTGGCGTACATTATTGCGTTTCCACCGTTGGCGTCCAATCTCATAACATACTCACGTTTACCTTCTTCGATAGCTTTACTCCGTAGTGCACAACGCACCTGGTCCGCGTGGTTAATGACAGCCAGAGGTAAATGGAATACCAGATTCAGATTTGCTCCGTATAGACACTCGGGGATTTCGATGTGGATATCTTCTAAGCACAGCATGACAATGTTTTTTTCTTGCCTGAAGTAGTCCACGGTTTTCAACTCTTCGCTCTGTAGTAACCCTAGGCGAGAATATACAATCATCACGGGAATCATCTGGTCCTCGAACGCAATAGCCTGCTCCTTTATCTTGGACACATAATCGAGAAACCCCGCGCCTTGAGTGAGCTCAAACGTTCCATCTGGAATGCCAGTGCCGTGCGCAGCGACCCACGTGTGAAACACAAGATTGATCTTCAACGTTTGATATGTCGCATCCACAGTGAATCCGTTGAAATTATCGTATAGACATTTCTTGATCTGCTCAATGTACACGGAAGCCATTTCAAGGGTCAGTCTATATTTTTTGTTGCGCTAATAACGTTACACAAACCTTAACCTGTCACACAGATGGCGAAGTACTGTGTGTAGTACGGGTGTCTTCAGCTTATATCCCTAAAGACAACTTGATCCTAACAAGCACAGCTCCTTCTTGACGTTCCCAGCAAGCTAAAAGTCCCCGACCAACGAAACAACCCCGACTCATTGGGAAACATTGAGTGTTTGAAACTACCCCGACTCATAGAGAAACATAGTGTTTGAAACTATCCCGACCAGATGACAACGAAACAACCCCGACCCATAGAGAACCATTGAGTGGTTTGAAACTACCCCGACTCATAGAGAACGCATAGTGGTTTGAAACTACCCCGACTCGTAGAGAAACATAGTGGTTCGAAACAACCCCGACTCATTGGGAAACATAGTGGTTTGAAACTATCCCGACTCATTGGGAACCATAGTGTTTGAAACTATCCCGACCAGATGACAACGAAACAACCCCGACTCATAGAGAAACATAGTGTTTGAAACTACCCCGACTCATTGGGAACCATAGTG
>SSNR01000757.1:42394-53921 GCA_006937965.1 Callopanchax toddi | reverse complement strand
GTTTGAAACAACCCCGACTCATAGAGAACGCATAGTGGTTTGAAACAACCCCGACTCATAGAGAACGCATAGTGGTTTGAAACAACCCCGACTCATAGAGAAACATTGAGTGTTTGAAACAACCCCGACTCATAGAGAAACATTGAGTGTTTGAAACAACCCCGACCAAGAAGACAAACGAAACAACCCCGACCAAAAGACTAAGACCCAACCATCGGTCGTTGCGCCAAAGGCTACATAAATTCAATGGCTTTGTAACACTTACAGTACCTTGTGTGTATTCTCGCCCATTTCAAAACTGTGTACACTGTTATCACCGTACATTATGGCAAACGGGAAAGATACCATTGTGCTTAGCACAGGTCAGTGTACTCTACCTCATATCGAGAGAGATACCGCTGCCATTAGATGTGTCACTCTGCCCTGTAATAGAAAAGCTCTTTTTCTATCGGTGAATAACGATGCTATACATGATAGTGTATCAGACGAACTGTCGTTTTCAGCATTGTCTCCGAATGACAGAGTGACGTTTCAACTGCTTTTGTATTTAACCTATTGTTGTAAAGGTAGCGTGTTGCAAGTCACATTAGAAGACCCGGATTTCAGGTCCATGTCACTCCCCATTAGAGAAGATAATGGTCATGGTAGACTTTTTTGTTTTATCTTCAATATGGACAAAGATGAGTTTACAACGGATTCTTCTGCTGACACTAGACAAATCCAACCTGATTCATCGCAGTTGGAGTCTACACCTGGAACCGAGCTATTCGGCCTAGTTGATATGGATGTAGATGTGGACGTGTTCAGAACCGACTCCGGTGACAGCTCTCGAACAGACGACGAAGTAGAAACGCAAGCGTTTAACGCTTTCATGAGACTGCAGTTGGTCAGGAAAAAACTCTCCTCGCTCAACAATGCTATGACTGTGTTGACCGATCAAAAAGCTGAATTGTCAGCTATATTCGATTGGGTTGACGTGGTGACGGATACCCTAATTCCTACAAAATTGGAACGAAAAACCATAAAGGATCTACAGGGGTCTCTGTACACAGTTTCTCAAACAGGTAAAACAGTGTCAATGGTACCACAAAGCATAACCAAAATGAATCTCAAGAGCATCGAGCGGTCCGTGTATACCCTGACAGACATTCCGCTGCGCGGAGAAGGTCGAGTGTTATTCAACGCTATCGTAGGCAGTTTGGGTCTATCACAATGGCACAAACACAGTGTCTTACACAAGTACACGACACACATACCCGGAGACATGATGTACATGGACACGCTCAGCGCTTTTGTGTATGACGTGGGCGCAGGTTCACAGTCGAAGGTTGACACAAGAGGACTTGTGGTGTTCAAATATGCGTTGGACACACTGATAGACTCTGACACGCCGGATCTGTTCACTCGAACCATGCTTCACAAGCACGTACCGGTATCCGCAGCCTCCGTAAACTATGTGCTGTCTAACATTCGCAGACAACGTAGAACCATGTCCCTTGCTCGCATGTTAGACGGAGGATTTTGTGAATGTAACGCACACTCCGCGTGTCGCGGTCACTGTCAGACAGCGTACGCGTGCTACTACAACAACACAGAAACACATCCCTTCCATGCTAGCAAACACGGTAACGGTTCTCACCTAGCACACCTATATCCGCATTTGGGTAAACTAGAGCGAGTGGGTAGAGAAATTAAACAACAACACGGTGGGTGGTTTGAAGTTCTAGCGGACATGGTCTTTACCATGTTGACAAGACAACGGTTCGGTGAGCACAATTCTATGTACGCTGGATTGAGCGAGCTGGTTGACATTAACCTAGGTAACGCGGCTCTGTCTCTGGGACACCACCTTCCGGATATACACCAGCATTTGTACACCTCTGATCACGGTACAGATGAGGTGTACGCTTGCGTTAAGGCTTACGATGCGGCGTTGGTCAAATACCTGTTCTGTGACACATTGGAAGTGAGTAGACTGTTTCAGATATCCACCACATTCAATTACATCATATCGAACACCGCACCTAGATACACGATCGAGCGTATCATGTTGTTTAACATCACCGGTCCGGGAGAAGGAAAGAGTTACGCGAACAACATATTAGACTACCAGTTCCACAGAGTGGCCGGGTGCGTAGAGAGACTCACATCTTTCACGCTACAAGCGTTTAAGTACAAACAGAAAAGAAACGCTTGCGTCGTGATGATAGACGACGCTCACATAACCCACGAAAAAAACACCAGGCCGGGGGATAAAGAATCTCACATTATACCCAACACCTTTAAAAACCTACTGGACACCAGCGTGCTAGAGAGCGACGTTGTGACTAAAGACGGTACCAGTGGTAGGATTAGCACCGTGAAATACCAATCCGTACACAATTGCGGATTTGTATGGAACACAAACACCACGAGTTTCATCAGCGACGCTTGGGCCGATAGGTGTCTGATGATGGTGTCGGAGTTCCCGAAGGCCATCTCGAGAACACGAAGCACTGTGAACATACGCAACATCGTAGACGCGCAGAAAATGGATCGCGTAGCAGCGTTGTGCTTATACAGACAGAACCTGATACAGTCAGCTACGATGATCGCGGATTCCGAGGTGATGCAATTTGGAGAGAGGTTCGATCGTGCTAGAGATGCTTGCATTGCAGCATTCCACGCCACTCACATCGTTTGCACCGGCATGACGGGTCGAAGGGTTGCGTTCTGTATCAACCAACTGGTTTTTTCGGAGGCGATGAAAATGGCTTGTCATTTTGTGTTTGACATTTGGATTCCTCCGTGGACCGTTCTTCCCGATGCCAGCAAGTGTCCAGATCACAATGCGTACATGACCCAAGTTAACGCTAACAGACTAACGGCTCTCAACGAGTTATCCTTTGGACAATTGTGTCTTGAAACCAACGTCGTGTACAAACTGTGCACCGCGGCGTGTCTACCGGACATATGTCCACGTGTGCTCGATACACAAGGACGGTTCGCTTGTAAAGTCCTAGGGTACATTTTGACAGAGACGCACAAGCAAAACCTGAAGACCCTCATCAAGAACTACGCTTTGTGCATTTCTGGACTGGAGGACATGTTCTTTTCACAACACCAGATTGTAGGTGGTTCGACTATGGCTCACGAAATGATAATGTTGTGCTCTACGTGTAAGGCGCCCACTAGATCCGATCTAGGGGAAACCAAGACGCGCAAACTGTGCACCTACAAATTGGCCAACAGCAAGCCGCTTCAACATCACTCAATCAGAGGACAATCTACGAAAAGGGTGACTTCTATCACGGTCCCACTGGAGATGGTGTACGACATGCTGGCGATTTATGCTCCCGAATCGCATTCGGGGTTCTGGTCGCAGGTCAGCGAAAGTATGCTTCACGCGTACAACAACAGAGAGGACGAAGAAGAAAACGCAATGGGTCAATATTGTCACGACGGCGCGCCACCACGAGAACCTGCCAGATTGTCTTTCAGGTTGGACTTCACGGATGACCCGCTTCGGTCGCTGATATTGGAAGCTACGGCCGGAGTCAAGCCTTTGGACGAACTCACTTTCAGTCGATGCGCGATGGGAGGAGACGCTTTTGTGTGTTCTGCCCCTTTGTACTATGGAGGCGTTTTGCTCAACGCGCTCGGAGCTGGTGCTACGGATGAGATGCACAACTATGAACACGTGAAGGAGTCCCGGGTCGGTCCGTGCGATACGTTTCACGGACCCAGGCTCACCGTATACTCTGAGGACTATTCGGGTGTACCGGTCACCAACATGAGCTCCTTCTGTACAACCAGGACTACGTACCATCAGGAACATGTAATCTTGAGAAACGAAAAGGTTGACAGACCCCAGGACTTCACCTTGGAAGAAGACTGGGAGTGGAAAGACGCCTGTCAAGTGTTCAACAGCGTTTTAAATCGCGATGTTTTCTCTGTGGAGATGCTGAAAAAGGACTATGCTGTAACCATGATAACCATGAACAGAGATCATCGCAGGTGTAACCGCATTTTGAACTCCAGTGGTGACGGCGGGCGAAGCGCACGGTCATTACGAGTGCACAAACTCCCAGGTTCTACACGTGGACAATCGCCCAACGCATCTCAATCTTCACACGGGTCTTTATCTCAGTCTTCACAACATGGAAAACGAGCCCGTAAAAGAAAACATGGACAATTGGAAACACAGGCAATCTAGCAAACCATTGTTCTTTATAATATGTACAGGTGTAACGACGCTATGAATACAGTTGTTATTTTCTATTTGTTCTGAACACTGTGTGTTGTGAATATAAAGTCATGAGATGTATTTTGAATAAACTGGAACACTGTGTGTTGTGAATATAAAGTCATGAGATGTGTTATGAATAAAATGGTGATTAAAAGTTTCACACATATATATATACAAACTACACTTAGATGTGATTTGTAGAATACAACGGTGATACGATGAATCGGTGATGTGACACATGGACAATTGGAAACACGGTGATGTGTCACATGGACAATTGGAAACACGGGCAATCTAGTAAAACAGGTATATAAATCAACACTATAACAACACATGGTGTTGTGCATAAATGTCACATATATAAAAACCACACGCTTATTACAATGGTCGTGAGATATTTTATTGGTCTCAATTTTTGATATATATATAGTACACAACCATAATACTGAAAAATACATCTTGAGTGGATGAATTGTGCTCTGTTGTTCTATTTACATTTTTACATTTTATATACATTTTCACAACCCTATGCTGTGAGATTACTACTACTGCAGGAACTCAGACTTTTCTTGTTGCCTCTTCTCATTATATATATCGAAGCGTTGGTTAGACAATACAAATGCCCAACACCGTTGCAGATATTCAACACCAATGTTATGTTGCAGTCTATGTACCAGCGATAATATATCACACTGACAATCCAGGGTGACCAACAAAATATGAATGATAACACGGTCAACACTGGTAATATCTGAGCCCACTTATATTTCCCCAACATGTTATTCGTTACATACAGATTAGTCTTTATGTGTCTTTTGACCGTGTACACGATCGCTCCATTGCAGTAGATTAGGACAATGATGGGAAGTATGAAGGATGTAAACATTTTAATCAACATGAAAGCATCCTTGGCTTTGCGCGGCATATCGGTGGTGCAATGCGTGACAAGAGGGGAGACCGGCCGCGTGGTCCAGTGACACATGTCGACGATGGCAAATGTGAGAGGTAGAATTGCACACAGCGCAGTTCTACGGATACTCTTGCTTGGTTTTATCTGGTGAACAATGTGCATATACCTGCTGATGTTTATGTAGACCAGCAAGATGACCCCGTACTGGAAACAGAACTGAAACAGACCAGAATATAACATGAATGTAAAGGAGATGTTATATTCAATGAGACATTATGTATCTTTGTATTTGTGCACCTACCGTGGTTACACCTTTGAACACCTTACAAAGCACATTTCCGAAAACCCAATGTCCATGAAATAGACTCTGTGTTAGCCACACGGGCAGTAGGATGAGATTACACATATCGCAGATGCCCAGTTGAAAAAAGCATTTGTCCAAATCAGCAATGCGGCGCCGGCTTCTCGACCTCTTGGTAAGGATGAATAGCATGATAGCATTGACTACGATGCCAAGTCCCATAACCAACATGTGGATTGCCGTCACGTATAGATCACTGTCACCTTGGCTGCAGCTCAGTCTAATGTACCGTTTGTATCTTGACTCGTTACTGTACAGTGTATAGTTGTCTTGTGGCACACTGACCATCCGCTCCATCTTCGCGAAGACGTGTGTGAAAAAGCAAGTTGTAGCGCCCTAAAAAACTGAGAAACTTATAACCGCTCACATACCACCGCTAATAGGAAACAACCCCGACTCATAGAGAACGCATAGTGGTTTGAAACAACCCCGACTCATTGGGAACCATAGTGTTTGAAACAACCCCGACTAGATGACAAACGAAACAACCCCGACTGGATAAAGTTTGAAACTCTTCCGACCAGCTAAAAGTGAAAAAGTCCCGCCTGACCGAGAAATAGTGCCCGAAATATTTACACCCTCTACATCAAGATTCACTCTAGCTCTTTTATAATGATCTAAGTCATTTTTAAATAAACCAAACAAACCAGTTGTGTTTTATTTCCTTTATTTTTTTATATTATCACACAAGGGTACACAATATGACAATAATGCAATACACATATCTTTATTATGGGTCTATGTAGGTCATGACATTGTTTTCATCCACATGATATCCATACGTATCATCAGGCCTTGGGTGTCTCAGACTCCAAAGGTAGTATACATATTTCATATTTTTAAACGCAAGCACTGACATCGCTTGTGTGTAGCCCGACTGCGTTTTCCAGGGGATTTTGGCCATGTCAGCCAAATCCTTATACAGCTTGCTATATTGTGCACGGGAACACTTCGCGTCGCTAGCGTGCCACGCTACGTTCAGGTCTTCGCACCAGCTTTCGAAACGACTGTGTACTCCGGTTTTAAGTAGGCCCTTTGGGCCAAGTCCACGAAACGTGCGTGTGTAATCCGTACCGAACAAAATCATGAACACAAGGCATTTGAATCTTAGCCTGTCACATGCCAAAACCTCGGGTTTCACTTGCATGTAAAGATGAGGCGCTTTGCTAGTCAAGCGCAAGTATCTACCGTGACTGAAAGAAGGCACCGTACCTTGCATGTACAGCTTAGTGAGCGTGTTCATATTGTTGTGTATAGTTTTCTGATCTACGGGACGGTGCGATAGACCATCCTGCTCTTCGGTGAAGTTTGTTTCAGCATAAGTGGGGTTCTTCTCGTCTATATCCGCAACAACGGGGTGACAATCGTTCAACAAACCAAATGTACGCTGAAAGACACAATGAGCCACGGTGGCTTCGCGTACGGTCGTTACGATTCCGAGTGCTACAGCAATGGCATCTTTTGGTATCAGATGCGAGAATCTCTTCAGAAACTCTCCGTACACCGAGCCTCTAATTCCGCCTTTGTAGAAATAACCAGCTACGTTTTCTAGCACCGAGACATCTTCGTGTTCATCGGCGACAACGTACGATACGATACTTTCCCAATCGTGGTGAAGATCATTGTACTCTCCTGCCAAACGCTCATCTTCTGGCGATATGTCATATAGTACTTGAAACCTAGACTTGTAACTTTTAAAGTCCGGTGATTGTTTCACATCGGCGGAGCCCATTAGCAGCCGCCCAAATGGTGTGGTGTGCATCGGGCGACTTTCGCAGTAACTTTTTTTGTTCAATCGCAGCGTCAAACCAGGCCGAGCGCAGGCCGTCAGAATGGCTATCACATCCGAGTCAAGTGTGCATACGACAACGTTGCCAGTGAGAACATTACCCAGTTCGATCATCAACGTGTCCGCTTCTGTACTTCCGCATGTCCTACATGCGTTCACCAAGCTTGTGACATGTTCTTCAGGTGAACTTTGAACCGTTGTCACGAATACACCACGCGTCCCTTTAGGTCTGGTGATAGTCTTCGTGACACCGGCCGCATTGTCGGCTCGATCGCAGACGAGAACATCGTGGTTTTTACAGTCGTTGGACTTATCGTAACCCCATTCGCATCCAGTCACTACAAACACCTTGTGCCCCGTACCGTGAAGCAGCTGCAATGTCATGTAATCTATAGCGGATGCGTTTGTCTTACAGAACTCTATATGAGGCGCAGGCGAGTAACGGTTCCTAGTCGCTCTAACGGATGGTTTTTGCGCTCCAGCGCCATCGATCACCAACACCAAACATTCTGCTGCGTGCATCTCTTGTCTATAATACTCAGCTACCGTATTAGCCATATTCCGTATGGAGGTTTCAGGGTCGCCTTCCACATAATCGCTACTCCTGACTTTGAATTTTGTTATCAAGTGATCCACTAGCATCCAGTCGTATTTGCACGCGGGAGGTTTGATCACATCGAAGGGCGACAGATGAGGATTGGCCAGCATGACATGCAAGGCTTGGTTTTTGAGTCCCATAGCGAACAGTTCACAAGACCAGGTTAGTTGTATACAAACCGCCAGAGCTCGTGGCTATCAATCGGAGTGAATGTGATACGATGTGCTTGGGGAGTATCGTATTTATACAGTGTTGGTCGAACGGTATTCCGGATTGCGCTGAGAGTGTAACAATCTTTTTTTATCGTTGAAACATATATTTCTATAACACAAATCGCTAGGATCTATTCTTTTCACCTCCGCTGCTTTTACAGCTGTTGCGCAGGCCTTGTGTTTCACTCTCATGTTCATACAAGTGGGGGTGAGACAGTTCAATACTTGTGCACAGAAACACGTGAGCCAAGGGAATTTACGTTTCATGGATTTAGACAAGGTTGGTCGCATGCAGCTTCGTAGGCTGACCAAATTGGTTCCCGGTCTCACTATGACCAAATACGCAGCAGACCGCTCAGCCGCACTGGGATATGTAAGTGAAAACATGATCCATGTAAGCCAGAGTTGAGTGTTGTATCGCCAAAGTGTAGCCTTGTCTAACACATCGCTATTCCGTGTCTTGAGTTCTAACAAGGCTACAGTGTCTGTCGCGGTGTCGTACGCAACCATATCGATTTCCGTAAAAAAACCCCAATCGCTTTGCAAACCTCTACATCCCAGAGCGCAACTGTTATGATACGTGTACGGACCCAGATGATCTGCACGCAAATCGGGCGATGGGATACCGGCCACCTTCAGTCCTCCGCATATAGGGATCAGACGCAAGGACTCCAACTGTGTTAGGATCAGTTGAGAAACGGGACCTACTTCACGTTTGTTTCTCTTCCCGTTAAACACGTCTTTACAGTCGGCGTCCACAGAGATACCGATCACGGTCGACATACGTGTCCTCTCCCATATCCTCTTACACGCAGCGAAACTAGGAACTTTATTACATGCACGCAAAGACAAAACCTCACTGTGAAACCGTTGCGCTTTACTATGTGGCACATTCAACAGTTTTATGTAATCGGGCACCCATTCCAACATACTGCCGGCGTTACCGTGTAAGTCATTCACTATTTTGGTAAACAAGTCCATGACTATCATGTTGTGATGACCGCGTAATTTCACTATCCTCATGGAATCCAAAACTCTAGTGATACCCTGCACTTTATACCATCGATGATCACGTACAGACCTTGCGTGCAAACAACCTGTACTTTTTTTGAATTCGATGTTGGTTTCGCCTAGCATTTTTACCTGACTCGACATGGTTGCATATGGGGTGACAGGATATCTATGGCGAAGACGCCCCGTGTTTGTAATATGGTATACTAATAGATAGTCAGTAAGTAGAAGTCACAATGTCTGTATTTCGACGTACCACATCGGTTCACAATGATGAATCGCAACAGAATACCCGCTATGAATATAAAATCTCTGGTGACTAGCGGAAAGGATATGATCGGTGGAAAACTGTCCCACATATCGAACGTAACCGCTAAAACTACAGCGCGATTTAAAGGGAGCCTAGGAAGCTGTATTACGGTCATAACGTCTCTGATCGTCGGCTTTCTAACTATGCCGAATAACATCATGTATTTCATAGATCACAATCACGCAACTCGACTATCGACCGATTCTGATGATGATGCTGATAGCGGCCGGAGATACGCTTATATTCACGCTGGCATAGTATTGATTATAATGGGTTGTCTCGCCATGGTCGCGGGTATAGTGCTGAGTTATTTTGCAGCGAAGAGCAAACGGAAAGTCGACGCTTCGGACGTGTACCGCGCTTCTAACGTAACGCGGAGTACCAGGACCGTGTACGCGTGTTTGGTAATGATGAACATCGAACTGTTCATGGCCGTGATAGCGGGTTGCATGGAAGTGTTATATCGTCCCCTGACCAGTGACGATCAGCGGCTGCATAATGTCGAGTGTGCTATAGCGGTGTTCAATGTGCTCATATACATCATGTACGTGGTGACCATGATACTCACATCTACTGTGCTGCGAGATGAACAACGTCAAAGGGACCCTTATAGCGATTCAGGAGAATCCGACCCCGCGGGTGCACAGAGAGACTATGTGACCAGAGGACAAAGTTCGTACAATACACAACATAGTTATCTAATGTAGTCTTCTGGGTAACACGCGTGAACGGAACCTATGTATGTAAACCATCACATTATAGTACTTGGTGTGTTTTTGTTGCAGTGTATGTTTTATTCCTTGATTGTAGACTTGAAGTGTTCTGATTCAATAAACAAAAAACGCATGTATACTGCGCCTTTCAGGCTTGTGTTCTTTTATGTGACATTGTGGCTATGTATTGTTCTGAAATACAAAAACATAATACGCATTTCATAGACACATTTCCCTTTATTGGTGCTTGCCCATACACATGAAACGTCCAACATTCTGTATGGGAAAGAGATACACAGCTGTATAATATAAGCTTATTTCTTCAGTAGCAACAGGTCCGCGTTGCACATCGGGCAGTAGTAGAGCTCATCGAAACAGGTTTTCTTGATGCACGGGTATGCGCAGCATCCCAGAACACAGGACCTAGTGAAGGATAAAGCGATTTTCATTAGAAATGTACAACAATGAGCATAACAAAAGAAACACATTCGTTTCTCTCATTCTCACCCAGACAGCAAAAGCAGTCCAAAGGTTAACAGTGCCAGCGATCCAACCTTATAGCGTGTGCTGGGTGTAACATAACACCGGTATCTTCCACAGTATACTGTATACAGAGAAGGTGTTATTTTTATTCGAATCTGTAATACATATGATAAATGATAGCGATGTACAACCGGACCACTTCGTCCCGTCCGTTCACTTACTGTATGTGGAAACGGAACTGTCGTCCAGGGTACAAAATGCGTGGTCCAAATCCACAACTTGAGAAGTAACATTTTCATCATCGCTGTGGATATATGTAACTTGCGTTGACATGCTACACTGACTAGCGGGAGAGTCGCTCGTTGAGCGGTCGGAATTATACCCGGAGTCCATGTCCGACCGGTTGCTACACTATCAGTTCAATGGAGTATCTGCAAACCAACAGTTCTGTACCATCCCCGTGGATACTTTTATACACAAGCGCACCACACATGTACTCTCAGAGCAAATGTACTCTCAACACCAACTTTCCATCCCCTCTCCAATCCCATCTGTGTGGTAAAAATAAACATTATCAGACTCTTTTTTTCTTTTGACTGAATAGCACACAGAAAGCATTGAGTGAGCATTCATATGCATGAGGCTCATCTGAGCCATCTGCGTGCTTGGCGACGTGAGATTGGAATACTTTTGTTGTCAGCTGCATATAAAGCATTAAAAAGAATATATGTACACAGAACACGTTTTGGGCGAGCTGAACGTGTCCCTGTACCAACAGTACACATTAAAAGCAGTAACCGGGGGGGATGTATTAATTGCTTAGTGATTCGAATGTGTCTCTGTACCAACAGTATACGTTAAAAGCATCTCCCTCAGGGGACGTATTAATGACTTACAGCTCTTAAACTTACA
>SSNR01000757.1:26154-42384 GCA_006937965.1 Callopanchax toddi | reverse complement strand
CCGACCAGATGACAAACGAAACAACCCCGACTCATAGAGAACGCATAGTGGTTTGAAACAACCCCGACTCATTGGGAACCATAGTGTTTGAAACTATCCCGACCAGATGACAAACGAAACAACCCCGACTCATAGAGAACGCATAGTGGTTTGAAACAACCCCGACTCATTGGGAACCATAGTGTTTGAAACTATCCCGACCAGATGACAAACGAAACAACCCCGACTCATAGAGAACGCATAGTGGTTTGAAACAACCCCGACTCATTGGGAACCATAGTGTTTGAAACTATCCCGACCAGATGACAAACGAAACAACCCCGACTCATAGAGAACGCATAGTGGTTTGAAACAACCCCGACTAGATGACAAACGAAACAACCCCGACTGGATAAAGTTTGAAACTCTTCCGACCAGCTAAAAGTGAAAAAGTCCCGCCTGACCGAGAAATAGTGCCCGAAATATTTACACCCTCTACATCAAGATTCACTCTAGCTCTTTTATAATGATCTAAGTCATTTTTAAATAAACCAAACAAACCAGTTGTGTTTTATTTCCTTTATTTTTTTATATTATCACACAAGGGTACACAATATGACAATAATGCAATACACATATCTTTATTATGGGTCTATGTAGGTCATGACATTGTTTTCATCCACATGATATCCATACGTATCATCAGGCCTTGGGTGTCTCAGACTCCAAAGGTAGTATACATATTTCATATTTTTAAACGCAAGCACTGACATCGCTTGTGTGTAGCCCGACTGCGTTTTCCAGGGGATTTTGGCCATGTCAGCCAAATCCTTATACAGCTTGCTATATTGTGCACGGGAACACTTCGCGTCGCTAGCGTGCCACGCTACGTTCAGGTCTTCGCACCAGCTTTCGAAACGACTGTGTACTCCGGTTTTAAGTAGGCCCTTTGGGCCAAGTCCACGAAACGTGCGTGTGTAATCCGTACCGAACAAAATCATGAACACAAGGCATTTGAATCTTAGCCTGTCACATGCCAAAACCTCGGGTTTCACTTGCATGTAAAGATGAGGCGCTTTGCTAGTCAAGCGCAAGTATCTACCGTGACTGAAAGAAGGCACCGTACCTTGCATGTACAGCTTAGTGAGCGTGTTCATATTGTTGTGTATAGTTTTCTGATCTACGGGACGGTGCGATAGACCATCCTGCTCTTCGGTGAAGTTTGTTTCAGCATAAGTGGGGTTCTTCTCGTCTATATCCGCAACAACGGGGTGACAATCGTTCAACAAACCAAATGTACGCTGAAAGACACAATGAGCCACGGTGGCTTCGCGTACGGTCGTTACGATTCCGAGTGCTACAGCAATGGCATCTTTTGGTATCAGATGCGAGAATCTCTTCAGAAACTCTCCGTACACCGAGCCTCTAATTCCGCCTTTGTAGAAATAACCAGCTACGTTTTCTAGCACCGAGACATCTTCGTGTTCATCGGCGACAACGTACGATACGATACTTTCCCAATCGTGGTGAAGATCATTGTACTCTCCTGCCAAACGCTCATCTTCTGGCGATATGTCATATAGTACTTGAAACCTAGACTTGTAACTTTTAAAGTCCGGTGATTGTTTCACATCGGCGGAGCCCATTAGCAGCCGCCCAAATGGTGTGGTGTGCATCGGGCGACTTTCGCAGTAACTTTTTTTGTTCAATCGCAGCGTCAAACCAGGCCGAGCGCAGGCCGTCAGAATGGCTATCACATCCGAGTCAAGTGTGCATACGACAACGTTGCCAGTGAGAACATTACCCAGTTCGATCATCAACGTGTCCGCTTCTGTACTTCCGCATGTCCTACATGCGTTCACCAAGCTTGTGACATGTTCTTCAGGTGAACTTTGAACCGTTGTCACGAATACACCACGCGTCCCTTTAGGTCTGGTGATAGTCTTCGTGACACCGGCCGCATTGTCGGCTCGATCGCAGACGAGAACATCGTGGTTTTTACAGTCGTTGGACTTATCGTAACCCCATTCGCATCCAGTCACTACAAACACCTTGTGCCCCGTACCGTGAAGCAGCTGCAATGTCATGTAATCTATAGCGGATGCGTTTGTCTTACAGAACTCTATATGAGGCGCAGGCGAGTAACGGTTCCTAGTCGCTCTAACGGATGGTTTTTGCGCTCCAGCGCCATCGATCACCAACACCAAACATTCTGCTGCGTGCATCTCTTGTCTATAATACTCAGCTACCGTATTAGCCATATTCCGTATGGAGGTTTCAGGGTCGCCTTCCACATAATCGCTACTCCTGACTTTGAATTTTGTTATCAAGTGATCCACTAGCATCCAGTCGTATTTGCACGCGGGAGGTTTGATCACATCGAAGGGCGACAGATGAGGATTGGCCAGCATGACATGCAAGGCTTGGTTTTTGAGTCCCATAGCGAACAGTTCACAAGACCAGGTTAGTTGTATACAAACCGCCAGAGCTCGTGGCTATCAATCGGAGTGAATGTGATACGATGTGCTTGGGGAGTATCGTATTTATACAGTGTTGGTCGAACGGTATTCCGGATTGCGCTGAGAGTGTAACAATCTTTTTTTATCGTTGAAACATATATTTCTATAACACAAATCGCTAGGATCTATTCTTTTCACCTCCGCTGCTTTTACAGCTGTTGCGCAGGCCTTGTGTTTCACTCTCATGTTCATACAAGTGGGGGTGAGACAGTTCAATACTTGTGCACAGAAACACGTGAGCCAAGGGAATTTACGTTTCATGGATTTAGACAAGGTTGGTCGCATGCAGCTTCGTAGGCTGACCAAATTGGTTCCCGGTCTCACTATGACCAAATACGCAGCAGACCGCTCAGCCGCACTGGGATATGTAAGTGAAAACATGATCCATGTAAGCCAGAGTTGAGTGTTGTATCGCCAAAGTGTAGCCTTGTCTAACACATCGCTATTCCGTGTCTTGAGTTCTAACAAGGCTACAGTGTCTGTCGCGGTGTCGTACGCAACCATATCGATTTCCGTAAAAAAACCCCAATCGCTTTGCAAACCTCTACATCCCAGAGCGCAACTGTTATGATACGTGTACGGACCCAGATGATCTGCACGCAAATCGGGCGATGGGATACCGGCCACCTTCAGTCCTCCGCATATAGGGATCAGACGCAAGGACTCCAACTGTGTTAGGATCAGTTGAGAAACGGGACCTACTTCACGTTTGTTTCTCTTCCCGTTAAACACGTCTTTACAGTCGGCGTCCACAGAGATACCGATCACGGTCGACATACGTGTCCTCTCCCATATCCTCTTACACGCAGCGAAACTAGGAACTTTATTACATGCACGCAAAGACAAAACCTCACTGTGAAACCGTTGCGCTTTACTATGTGGCACATTCAACAGTTTTATGTAATCGGGCACCCATTCCAACATACTGCCGGCGTTACCGTGTAAGTCATTCACTATTTTGGTAAACAAGTCCATGACTATCATGTTGTGATGACCGCGTAATTTCACTATCCTCATGGAATCCAAAACTCTAGTGATACCCTGCACTTTATACCATCGATGATCACGTACAGACCTTGCGTGCAAACAACCTGTACTTTTTTTGAATTCGATGTTGGTTTCGCCTAGCATTTTTACCTGACTCGACATGGTTGCATATGGGGTGACAGGATATCTATGGCGAAGACGCCCCGTGTTTGTAATATGGTATACTAATAGATAGTCAGTAAGTAGAAGTCACAATGTCTGTATTTCGACGTACCACATCGGTTCACAATGATGAATCGCAACAGAATACCCGCTATGAATATAAAATCTCTGGTGACTAGCGGAAAGGATATGATCGGTGGAAAACTGTCCCACATATCGAACGTAACCGCTAAAACTACAGCGCGATTTAAAGGGAGCCTAGGAAGCTGTATTACGGTCATAACGTCTCTGATCGTCGGCTTTCTAACTATGCCGAATAACATCATGTATTTCATAGATCACAATCACGCAACTCGACTATCGACCGATTCTGATGATGATGCTGATAGCGGCCGGAGATACGCTTATATTCACGCTGGCATAGTATTGATTATAATGGGTTGTCTCGCCATGGTCGCGGGTATAGTGCTGAGTTATTTTGCAGCGAAGAGCAAACGGAAAGTCGACGCTTCGGACGTGTACCGCGCTTCTAACGTAACGCGGAGTACCAGGACCGTGTACGCGTGTTTGGTAATGATGAACATCGAACTGTTCATGGCCGTGATAGCGGGTTGCATGGAAGTGTTATATCGTCCCCTGACCAGTGACGATCAGCGGCTGCATAATGTCGAGTGTGCTATAGCGGTGTTCAATGTGCTCATATACATCATGTACGTGGTGACCATGATACTCACATCTACTGTGCTGCGAGATGAACAACGTCAAAGGGACCCTTATAGCGATTCAGGAGAATCCGACCCCGCGGGTGCACAGAGAGACTATGTGACCAGAGGACAAAGTTCGTACAATACACAACATAGTTATCTAATGTAGTCTTCTGGGTAACACGCGTGAACGGAACCTATGTATGTAAACCATCACATTATAGTACTTGGTGTGTTTTTGTTGCAGTGTATGTTTTATTCCTTGATTGTAGACTTGAAGTGTTCTGATTCAATAAACAAAAAACGCATGTATACTGCGCCTTTCAGGCTTGTGTTCTTTTATGTGACATTGTGGCTATGTATTGTTCTGAAATACAAAAACATACTACGCATTTCATAGACACATTTCCCTTTATTGGTGCTTGCCCATACACATGAAACGTCCAACATTCTGTATGGGAAAGAGATACACAGCTGTATAATATAAGCTTATTTCTTCAGTAGCAACAGGTCCGCGTTGCACATCGGGCAGTAGTAGAGCTCATCGAAACAGGTTTTCTTGATGCACGGGTATGCGCAGCATCCCAGAACACAGGACCTAGTGAAGGATAAAGCGATTTTCATTAGAAATGTACAACAATGAGCATAACAAAAGAAACACATTCGTTTCTCTCATTCTCACCCAGACAGCAAAAGCAGTCCAAAGGTTAACAGTGCCAGCGATCCAACCTTATAGCGTGTGCTGGGTGTAACATAACACCGGTATCTTCCACAGTATACTGTATACAGAGAAGGTGTTATTTTTATTCGAATCTGTAATACATATGATAAATGATAGCGATGTACAACCGGACCACTTCGTCCCGTCCGTTCACTTACTGTATGTGGAAACGGAACTGTCGTCCAGGGTACAAAATGCGTGGTCCAAATCCACAACTTGAGAAGTAACATTTTCATCATCGCTGTGGATATATGTAACTTGCGTTGACATGCTACACTGACTAGCGGGAGAGTCGCTCGTTGAGCGGTCGGAATTATACCCGGAGTCCATGTCCGACCGGTTGCTACACTATCAGTTCAATGGAGTATCTGCAAACCAACAGTTCTGTACCATCCCCGTGGATACTTTTATACACAAGCGCACCACACATGTACTCTCAGAGCAAATGTACTCTCAACACCAACTTTCCATCCCCTCTCCAATCCCATCTGTGTGGTAAAAATAAACATTATCAGACTCTTTTTTTCTTTTGACTGAATAGCACACAGAAAGCATTGAGTGAGCATTCATATGCATGAGGCTCATCTGAGCCATCTGCGTGCTTGGCGACGTGAGATTGGAATACTTTTGTTGTCAGCTGCATATAAAGCATTAAAAAGAATATATGTACACAGAACACGTTTTGGGCGAGCTGAACGTGTCCCTGTACCAACAGTACACATTAAAAGCAGTAACCGGGGGGGATGTATTAATTGCTTAGTGATTCGAATGTGTCTCTGTACCAACAGTATACGTTAAAAGCATCTCCCTCAGGGGACGTATTAATGACTTACAGCTCTTAAACTTACACCGGAGTGTGATGTGTTAGAACGGTTGATTTATTTTTTTTGTTTTAACACAACAGCTCGAATATAGTGGTGTACACGATGTGCTCGGTATCTTACGATGCGTTACATCTGATGAATAGAACCTTGACCGAACATGAAAAACGATCACTTGGAACTGTTGTTAGTACATCGAGCGACGAGGGCGATACGCTAAGACCCAAAGAAACTGAATCGCAAAGGCCCATGGAATTACAATTAAGCCATTACCATCACACAAATGCGTTATTAGCGCTGATGGCAACATACATCGACGCAAGCTGCAAATCCAACATCGACTATCCACAGATACGTATTCTAAACGCAAACTCCGAAGACATTGAAGACACTACGGACGTACGAACATCTTCTGTGTCGTAGAATACAACTCGACCTCCCATCTTGTGATGCATCTGTGGGTATCAAAGGTTGATCCGAACGTGTTTCTTATGAGAGAGAAGTTGAAAGGTTATGTTGGATAAAGTGCTTTGGGATCAACTAAGGTCTCTGTTTTACATAACGCTGCAACTTAAATGGCTTCGAATAAATGTACAAGGTCAGATGTTCACGTCGCCTCAAATACTAATTGCCCATTTGCATGAGAGAACACAGTTAATGGGTTGTGAAATTGTAATAATAACTTGTCAAACTTTACTTCTGTAATGTTTTGTGTTCAAATAAAAAAATCCATTAAACAGAAAAGTTTGTCTCTGTAATGTTTCTATGTTAACTAAATTACACTGTATAGTCACTTTGTGAACTAGAAGCGTGTGGTTTTAGTTGTATCCCATTCTGTAGGTGGACCCGCCTCGTAATGCCTTACATGCGAACTCGCGCTTTATGTAAGCGTAATGAAAAAGAAGTCGCTCCTGAGCGTCGAGAACCTGCCACGGTATCTGTTATAGAAACGCTGAAACGAGAAATGAATAAGCTCGTAAAGGAACTAGCTTTGGAGCGCGACAGGACGCAAGAGCTGTCCGCGCAACTAGGTACACTTTCGTCGATACGAGCCGGTGAATCGGGGGACCGTTCCGACGAACGATCGCTCGCCGACCTAGAGTTCTACAAGAAAGAACTCGAGGCGACGAGACTCGCGTTAGATGACGCGCGCCTAGAACGCGAGACTCTTAGAGTGGAACTGTCTAAAGCTAAAAGCGTTTGTGCCACTGTACCGGACGCGCCTGAAACCACAGCTAACGAAACCCCGCATTTAGACTGGGTTGGTAGACATTATTTGGCCGTGACTCTTCCAGAGGATTATATATTCAGACCCGGTCAGCCGGTTACACCGGCTGGAGTGTTACACAAGTTATACGAAATCCGAGTAGGTTATAGACTTGCCACCGGATTTACAATATTACTGGAAAACATTCACATTATGTTATCTTACACGGATCCTGAATGGTACAGGAAACACTTTTGCCCCGACTACAAACATAGTAACGGAGCGAGGACACACGGTTCCATCCACAGGATAGACACCGAGGAATTTGCTTGGTTGCTATTTGAATACGGAGCCCACGCTCCTTTGATCGAGGTGTTAGCTGTTTTTCAAAACGTAGCGGGTAGCACGGGGAAAGGTGGAGTGACTAATATGGCTTTGTGCATGGGCAAATCCATGTATGCCGCGTATGTGACTATGTTTAGAGATACAGTGTCTAAAGGCTGCGATCGGTTCAAACGTGTTCGCGAAAGAGCCTATAAGGTCCGAGACGAACACGGAGTGGTGTACATGTCTCTAACAGCAGGACTTTGTCAAATAAACAGCGACGAGAAATACCCTTCGCGTGTCATCCGAAGCAGAGCCTTACGCTCGGTGATCGAAGGCACAGAGACCCCAGCGCATCTCAGCGGCGGGTTGTCTCCAGATGATAGAAAACACACAGACGACCCGTTTAAAGTGTCAGATTCGCTCGCAGACTTTATGAGACGAAAGAATCCTGTGAATGCATGTGAACAGAAAGGGCGGTCTTCTGCGCATAACGTTGAGCAGGTGTATAAATGTCAAGAGAGTATGCCCTTGAACAAACGAGTATTGTTCAATTGATAGCGGTTTCACAGTTGTACACAACCCAAACAAATAGCATGTCTGAACCCGCGCCCGGGAAAAAACGTGTTGCAAAACGAAAACGTGCGCCTGACACGGACGGCGATGCGAAAGAGATGGCAATGTTAGCGCTTTCAACGCACTGCCAGGAACAGTGGGTCAGATCAATGATTAGGTTACACATGACCCGTGCGTCTAGTATGACACTAGCGTTGCTCAGCGGCGACGCCGGTTCCGGTAAAACGCATGCCATTTCACGATTAATCACACGATTAGACTCTATGAACATCAGCGTGGCGGTTAGCGCGTTGACCAACAAAGCGGCCGGAACCTTAGCTGAAATGTGTTCCCAAAAAGAAGTCTACACCGTGCACAGTCTTATGGGTTTCAACAAAGACCTCTTGGATCAAACTCTAACCTTGGAGCGTTTTACCAGTGTATACCGCAAGGTACACGGTGTCACGCTGTCACGGTTTAAGGAGTTACACTCACAAGCCCCGATGATACAGAATAGACTGAATGAAGTGCACTGCTGTGCCACTATCACTCCAGAAGCTTGCGCTGTGTGTAGCAAACTGTTCCAGCGATATAGGACACAACAGCCATCCACGTATAACCGTTGGCCCATGACCGAGGCGCCTCCGTTCCTAGGTGTGAACGTGATCGTGGTGGACGAGTACGGATTGATGACCGTGGATCTATTGCAACGCATGTTGCACTGTGTACAACTATTCTACGGTCCCGAGAGAGGGCCCTTGATAATATTCTCGGGTAGCGTTTCGCAACTGCAACCGGTGGGCTTGTCTACTAGAATATGGGAAAATGAATACTTCGAGAAACAGCTCTCCTGTCGCACGCCGTTGTTTGTGAACAGACGGCAGTTTGAAGATCCGGGGTACGCTGAGGCTGTCACATATCTGCAGTTCAACACCGTCACGGAGCACTCCAAACAAATATTTAGCAGTCAAGCGTGTGTCCGCGAGTGCGATGTGATGAATCCAGCCTACCAACCGGAGAAGCTACGCGTGTTCCATCAAGATCGACAACAGAAAGACTACACCGCAGCCTACGTGGCACGGTACATGAAGGACGTGCGCGCTGGAGATGTGTTTCTGAGTGTCACACAGACGGGGTCTTCGTGCGCAGGTCCCAGAGCGTGGTACGATGCGCTTAAACGTGCGGCTCAGGTTTTCCCAAAGTTGTTCTCATCTCCGCCGTACAGACCGGGGGTTCGCCCTAAGGACAGAGATTATCTCACGGTCGATCGCTTGTGGGTGGGCTGCAGAGTCAGACTTATTTGGCACATGGATTCCAATGGGATCCAAAATATCAGCGACAGAAAATCCAACGCTCTACAGTGTCTACGCTGGCAGTCCTCGAAAACGGTTGGTGTTTCAGATGCCGATACCAGGAAAGCAAAAGACGTTGAGGGTGTGATAGTGAACGTCACGTTCAAAGGCAATCAAGGATACAACGAATTCCTCGTGAAGGGGACGCAGACGGGCACTCTGTATAAGGTCGTCCCTTCTAAATGGTACTGTGGAAAATGGGTAGTCGCGACACACCCGCTATCTTGCCTGTTAGCTATGAACACCTACGACTGTCAAGGTTGCACAGTACACGGACACGTGTTGTACCACCCTCCCAGACACTTTGCTAACTCGCCTATAAAACCATCGGTGTACGTCGCCTTGAGCAGGGTGGTTAACAGAAACAGACTTCAAATGACAAACTGTAATTTCGCTACCAACGTAGGTCACGTGCCTTTCTACCAAGATAAGTTGGTGACATATCGTAAGAGGGTTGAAATGAACTATTCATGCTAGGCATCGCACATCGTAACCGGGGCGCTTGCACACGTTAGCGATGGCCAGCTCAGATAACCCGACCCCAAACCCTCGCCGCCTGATACAAAGGGATTGGCACACGTTGACGTTGGAACAGTTAATCCGCATGTCGTGTTCTAGCTACTTGCAAATAAACATCGATGGTGACAGTGTAAACCCGGCCGGGTTTACAAGCTGTGCTGGTGTCGACCGGCGGGGTGAAGCTATTCATGCGATGCCCCCTAAACGAATGTTACAGGATGACCTGCATACTTACATTGTTCTCCGGTGGTGTCCGTGGTACTCAAGATCATTTGGGCTGATATCAGAGCGTGCTATGAACACATTGGTAGTTAGAATCCTCCAAACGCGCGATTGCGTTATAAGCGAAACAACACTGGAGCTACTCACAACTGTGTTACTCGTGTTAAGTCGACCTGTTGCTACTCAAAGACCTACGTGTAAAGATATAATTTCGGCTGACAGATTCGTCGTTGGTGATTGTTGATCTCACTCTGTCAGCTGAGTCAGAGCAGAGAAGAGATGAGAGCTGCTCTTCTGATCTGGGGTCTGCTGACCTGGACTGTGATGGTCGACTCTGCTGAAGATCAGATAAACATCACAGCTCGTCTTGGAGACAATGTTATTCTGCCGTGTGATGCTGTCCAATACAGACCTCTAGTGTTTGTGAAGTGGAGCAAACCTGATCTGGATACATCTGACTCACATTCTGATAAAATCCTTCTGTACCAGAATGGAAAATCAGATCCAAAAATTAAGATCACATCCTACATGGGCAGGGTCAGGATAATGGACAAAGACACAGGAAACGTGTCTCTGTGTCTGAACAACGTGACGACTGGTGACGGTGGAGAGTACGAGTGTCGAGTTCAGAAAAGAACTACCCGCAGCAAGCGAGACACTTATGAGATTATACACGTCAGCACCGTCTACCTGACTGTCTCTGATCCAGGAGACCAGATGAGACAAAGAGATCAGGAAAGACCAGGAGTCCAGGATGGAGGCAGTAGAGGACATCTTGGACTGGTTTCAGTACCAGTGGTTGTTCTGCTTTCAGCTGTAATGGCTGCTGTTCTCTTGGCGCGGAGTGAATTACGATCGATGTGTCGAACTACACGGATCAGATGGGACTGGCCAGGTTTCAAATTTGGACGGGATGAAGCCAGTGAGACAGACATTTAAGGCGGCTGTAACAAACAGGACTGCCTGCTCCAAACACATTCTGTTATCTGGTGACCCTGACAATCTCCTACTCAACAGAGTGAATGAAGCGACTGCTCAGCCCCCCTATGCTCTCTCACCCTAACTCTCCTCCCCCCTCTATTGGGAGTGAAGGTCGGTCAGCTGTGCCGTGTCCTTGCTGCTGGTGTAGATCCTGACCCCCCACCCTCCTTGATGTGTTTATCTGTTGTTGTGACTGTGTGTAAAATGCTACTCCCTCCCTCCATTTCGTTTACATTTTTGTCTGCTCCCATTTTTATTTTTTTGCCCAAATATTGTATTGAAGTTGTCCCAATATTTCTGCCCAAGACTTTAGTTCCTTACACAAGCCAATGTCCCACTATATCTCATAATTTACAATGTAGATCCCCTGAAGGTACCCAAAATCTTGCCCAAATATTGTATCTGGTACCCCCAAATCTCTGTTTTTTTCGTTTATATTGTCAAGCGCTTTGTGATGTATATCTGTGAAAGGCGCTATATAAATAAACTTTACTTACTTACTTGTTGACTGCTGATACGCTTACGCGACCATGTCATCTACCAGAATACATAAACCCATAAGAACCTACACACACCCCCTAACCGAGCACAGAGAGGGATCTTCAGATATTCCTTTCGGTGTGTACAAATACGAGTCTGCGAACAACGAGTTACCAGGAGGCTTGTTCCATTTTGTGGTGGGCGCAGATCTGTATGTGCCTACTCTACATGGCTTAACCCCGGACTACATTCGCACGCTGAAGGACGTGGCTGTGTGCTCGGTTAACAGCTCTATGTCAAGCAGACCTTTCTTGAACGCACCCAATGCGTACGAGGTCGAGTTGATTAACACTGGTTACGAGTCGTTGCATCAAGGAGACAGATTTACCGTTCAGCTACCTACCAGACGAGACGCGAAAGCTCAACAAGATGTACCGTTGGAGCCGGGGTGTGACAGATATGTCAACAGTCACCTTTGGGGTGGATTTCTGGCCACCAGGCGAGTCAACGTTGTAACAAACGGAGATTCCGTGGAAGAATTGTTACAGGTCATAAAAGACGAGGAGACGTTCGATTCGTTTCAGTTGATCTCGCCTTACGCTCCACACAGCGTATTTTCGATGTTATCATTAATCGCAGATGGAGGCAAGTACAACGACGTGTTAGAATGTCATCGCAACAGTGCCAGGGAGGCCGCAAATGGGACATACAACGCTTTAAACATAAGCGCTGTCATGAGCGACAACGGAGTGAAAACGTATTTACGAAATGTGCTGCTTCACGCGCTAACCATCGCAGAAGGAGTACAAGGGTTCGCTTCTGGACAAGTAGTGCGAGCATGCAAAGGATACACCACTGCAGCTATACCTACGGGCGAGAGGTTCTGCGCCTACTTAAACACAAACAGGTGGCTATCGTAATACAATGTGTATACTGTTGTTATTGCAATATTGTGTGTGCTATTCTAAAATAAACGAGTCGAGACAAAAGTATGTTTTGTGATGTGTGTTTCTTTATTGAATCATATCGAATACATTAGACAAATTACACTGGGTGCACAGCTACGCAACATCGTGGGGTGACTTGTATTTAACAAGTTTTTCTTTACAGTGTACATGATGTTCAGATGTAGCGTGTTTGCGTTTATGCTCTTTCTGTTTCTTTTTCACGTAACAATCCAGTTCTTGGTCGCTGTAGTTGACATGAAACAAGGTGCTGTCTCTTTCTGGCCGAACAGTTTGAGTAACTTGGCTCTGTACTTCGGGCGATGTCGCATTCATGATATTGTTCGATGTGGCTTCTTGGTCAGAATACAAAATCTCTAGATACCAAGGCAATCGTTTTGTACCCGGGTTCGATGGCGAACGCGTGTACCCGTACAAAGTACCACCGTGTTCCATATCGCTCACACACGATACACCGTTGTAGATCAATACGCTAGCATCCATAATGTAGTGTCACAAATGTAAATTTGCATGTAGGCAACATCTAATGAACCAGAGCGTGACATTCAATAGCACGAGTGTACAAAGAATTAATGGTGTACAATCTCCAACGCGTATCTTGCGCTTGAAGAACCGTGACATACTCAGATGTCGGTAAATATGTAGTGGGATACCAGGTCTTCGTTGATATAAAGATGATGATACGCCGTTGCTCTTTACTTTAAGTACTGTATAGGATCTGACACAGTCTTATCGGGGCTAAGTACACGATGAACGCGGGGGCTCCGAACCATAACGGCGAGGTGTCCGACAGAGGTGAGTTTATCAGATGAGCCGTGTTGTAGATCAACAACAAGATAAATAAAATGTACCAATACACAGGTATCAGATTGTCCTCGTTACGGTTTAGCAGCGGAATCTCCTTTGCAGATTGGAATACGGGCACGAATTGTTCCTGTGCATTGGGCATTCGGCTAGCACGATCTTCTCTGCATAAGGCTACAACCTCTGCGTTAGTCGTTGTGGCTATTGCGCAGCATTGTAATCTTGTTACGATCGCATAGATTTTCAGGAGTTGAAGCTGCGTGTGAGATAGTAGACACTTGCCACCTGCTAAGATGAAAAATACTTTATATCCGCTAAGCCATGATGGGGATTGTGCTATGTGAGCATGTACTATTAGATCGTACAGTAGGTATACGCACGAAATACCTATAGTGAATAATCTCACTGTCATTGAACAGTCCATTCTGAGTGTACAATTGGAGATTGGCTATTTCGCAGCTCGTCTACGGTCCTACTCACAATAGGCTCTTCGGTGACAGTCATATGCACCTAAAGAGCCTGAAGAATCCCAATGCGTTTATCCAAATTAATACAGATACCGTGTACATGTATAACAAGTTGCCTGCATGAACACCATATGCGTACTGCGAGGTGTCCTCGAGCCTCTTGTTGCGATGAGCCAGAGTGCACACGTACACCACCAGCAACAGTAGGAAAAATAAGACAGCGGTGGTTCTCGATACACCTAAATCTGGGTGTAGTCGAGATGCGCTCTGATCGTAGACCCCACGAGCAGCGGCGCTCAACCCTCCGATATACAGACCCGCGATCAAGGTCCCGCATACAGATAGTGACCACAGTACATCCGTGACAGTTGGTCTTGTGAGATGGTACACATGAAGCGTATGTGTCAATATGGCAATAGCGATAATGAAAATCGAACCCAGTCTCAGGAACGTGTACAGTCCAAGCTTGCAGAGTCGAACTTGTTCATACGTTTCATTGAGCCAACACACCACAGGAGGAAGATATAACGGATGAATGTTTAACGTAGTCATTGGTTTATGGAGAATTACAGACAGAACTAAATCCTGGTCGGATACGCACGTGCGTGGTAACATCATGTATGGGTATCTCATACATCCAAATAACTGACCGTATATATTAAGTTAACAATGTATTGTAATTTGCCTCGCTGAATCGCCAGTGTTCCCGGATAACATTGAATCCTCGCGTTTGATGAGTATTGTGTCTTCGGCTATGGCGATCATTTTCTGAAACGTTTTGTGGTCATAATACCGCCAACGTAAATCACGCACACATTGGAAGGTATTACCGTATTCGGTTCCCATGTGTACGTAGTAGCACTTCCCAGCGTTTCGGAGATAATCGTACAAGAGTTCGTTTTCGTCCGTGCTCCAAATGAGACTCAGGGTGACGCCGCCGTGTTCGTCACCCTGCCTGTCCAGAGAACACGACTTAGCTACAAGAAACAGTTTTAGGACCGATCGCATTTCTAGATCGCGAGGAATCGTGGTAGCTTGAACCGCACCGGTGTGGCACGTATCGTTCAACACGGACGCTACGGAGCCTACAAGTTGAAGCATCTCTTGTACCAAGCTGGGCGTAGACGCTATACAATGTATAGCAAACCAAAGGTGTTCAGTTGCAACTGGAACGTTCCTATAAGCCAATTCCATCACGTTCCGTATTACTGTTTCGCGACGGACCTCCAGATATCGCTGTGAGGCCAAAGGTTCTTTGCATTTAATCAATTCGTGGAAGCGAGTTAGAGACTTGTTCCATTCTGATACCAGCTTGTGAATAGGAATACACGGAATGTACAACTCCTCCACCCCGGCATACGCACCTATCACGTTTCTAGCCATCATACAACTCGGCTGCGCTACGTTACTGTTATACAAATCTACGATACCAGCATACTCCTCGCGCTCCGGTGTGACTGGCATGAACCGGACGCACACATCCCCAACCCTGGGTTTCGACTGCGTGGTGTCCAGGAGCGGAGAGGTTACATTTCTAAACGTCAACGGTCCTAGAGTTAGACTCTTGTTGAGTCCGTGTAGACGTACGGTACTAGATATCATAGTCGCAGACGTTATGGTTAGTTTTGTTTGTGTGTGTGGTTCGCGCTTATGTAAAAAAGTTAATAACCGGAATAGTGTAACCCAATATCAATAACGCGAAGCTCTGTCTGTACGTAGATCGTGCACTCTGTATGTTATTCAAAATATTGTCAGCTGGTGTTCTGTGTAACTATACATTCTCTGTGTGTTATTACACGAAATTGCTTGTACAACACGTAAGAATAAAAAGAAAACAATAAAGACATATCAGTTTCTGTGAATTTTTATTTCTCTGTTCACATACATACATTTCAATGCTTAGTTACAACTGCGGTTATAAAATCCGCTATGGGTTGACTCGTAGCCCTTTGGAGTTCGGTTTGTTTAACGTTTGTATAACCAGCCTGTTGTTTTACAGCCACGGACGCCTGCTCTTCATTCGCAGCGGGTGTAGTAACTTGACAGCCATCAGTATCCATATCACATATAGTGTCATCGCTAGTAGCAGTGTCATTGTGTCTCTCATCCACGGTTTTTCTTGAGGTCAGTCCTTTTGTTAATTCGCGCAGCTCCCGCATTATACTGTTGATGCTATTGTCCAACATACCAGCGTGTCGATCCTGATTACTACCACGCTTGTATGGCGTTTCCTTTGCTAACCTGTGTAAGGTCTGGTCTCTATCGTCTTGTACGGGTGCTACTTGAGGTTGGTGTTCTTTGATCACATCTCTCACAGTAGACCGAATAGACTCCAGCATCATTTCGTGATCTTTCTTCGCAGCGAACTGTCTTTCGGCTTCCTCCTTATTATAAGCTGTAGCTATCGCTCGTCTTTGCTCTTCGGTCAACTTTCCATAAGCGAAAGAGCTATCGTCGCAAC
>SSNR01000757.1:0-21288 GCA_006937965.1 Callopanchax toddi | reverse complement strand
GATATGGAAAGTAACACTGTTTTAAAGTGTGAGGAGAAGTTGCAAACTAAATGTTGTGTAGGTTCAATAAAGACACTTTGGACAAGAGACACGTTGGTCAACGTTACATTCACATCAACCTCGTTCGAAACACTGAAACAGTATCCCCAATTGATAGCGGTCACGTTCGGCGTGAACCAATTTGTCATCTCGCCCGTGGACTCGGACTTCAAGAGAGGTGTTCGCGGTGACACACCTGCCATATTGGGCATAACCTCGGCTGTTCACAGGCTTAGAGATTGGCGTAAACAACAGGCTGCCACCATGATATCAAGCGCAAGTAACGCAAAGACACCCAACGAAAATCGTAGACATCGTAGGTCCGCGGACGATACAGCTATTGTCAAGCAGCAAAAAGACCCATCGTCGGGATCTAAAAATTGTCTAGATCCAGAATACAAAGTGGGACTCAGTAACAGATTAGTGTGTCCGGGTCTTATAGCGATTCATGGAGCCTTGGCCGTTTTCAAGGAGCCCTATAAAGAGTTGTATAGCACAAGCTACGATGAGATATACATAGCCAATTTGTACAAGGTGGAATCGTGCACGCCTGGACAACCGTCGAAGAAAGCTGCGATATCCAAAACCCCGCCACAGACAGCGATTAACGTACACACGCTGGTACCCACCACGGATAGCAATCATTACACAGTCGGTATTCTGAATACGAATCAGGTTGTGGAATATAGTCCTCCTGTTAACAAAGTGTGCGACACTTATAATGTTGGTGAGAGTTTGCACAACATAAATGTATTCGTGGTCGACGATGGATACACAGTGGACAAACCCGTAATCGAAGCGGATTACGGAGTGATAGTTAAGCCAGCCGAAGTGCTGTATTTCGTGTCAAACTTTACACCGGGTGTGGATTACGTGAATATGAATGTCAAATGTATCGATTACGATGTAAGCGCAATGCAGCCTTGTTTGATAGCCATTTGCGGAGGCGATAGCAGCTGCAGAAGAGATTACGGTAGGATATGTAATACGGCTCACGAAATAGTGAACGATGCGCGTAGAGCTGGTGAATTAATGAAGGAAGGATTACAAGAGCTCGCAGTTCAGGAACACAAAGCTAAAATGTATGAGATGGTGGATTCCGCTCCGTTCCCTTCACTCGACAAGCCGAGCGACGGTGGTCGTCATCGAAAAAAACGTTTCGTGGGCATAATCCTAGGCGGGGTGGCTCTAAGTGTAGCCTGGCGTACTGCAGAGCGAGTGGATGAGTTAGAGAAACAAATGGATATGACGAAAAACTCATTTGTCACAGTTTCTGATAAATTGGTGGAGGTCAGCATGAGACTGGATGCGTCGATCTCTACGGTGAACGGCCGTATAGATGAACAAGAACAGAAGATGCAGCGGAACGTCGAAAGGATGAATAGCAATTTTGCTATGTTGAAGGACGCTATGGAGAGAAACACCGAGACTGTGATGCGCGACACTAACGCGAAGTTCTCTGTCATGACAAGCTATCAAATGTGGTACGCGCAAATGCAAAGCGCTACACATCAAATGATGCAGGCAGCTATGCAAGTTAGATTCATCGCTAGAGGAGTTGAAAATTGTCTAAGACAAATAGCCTCAAAACGATCCGGTAGTTGTCAAAGTGGCATGTCTGTGATGCGAGAACATCCCGGGTTGTCCGACTTTCCAACGGTGTCAGCCGCCTTGTACAAGGACAGAAAGTTGTTCATAGTGCATTCTATACCAAATAACGTGGAAAGATCCATCGTGAGAGGGCTTATACCGATACCGAAGATCAGCGCCGACGGGGTTCCCTGTTGGCCGGACTACAAAGTGTGGCTAGTGGATGGGAAGTATTACGAACCCTCAGAATGCCACGGGAAATACTGCCACAGACCCGAACTTCATCACAGGTACATGAGATGTTTAGAGAATCCCGCCGAGTGTAAAACCATATGCGCTCCATGTCATAGAGGAATATGTTATCAAGACAACAAATTTACATGGATGGAAGGTGCAGCGGAGGTGCAGGTCGCATCGCCTCCACTGAAAATCCTATCTAGACCTCATTTCTCAGATGGACCTATAACCTTTACTGATTTGCTGAAAGGCGCAATCCCTGGAGTACCGGAATTGGAAGTGATCAAAGCTATAAACACAAGCATAGAACTAATCAGCGTTCAGGATGAATTGGAGAACATAACTAAAATCGTCAATGAGTTCGATAAGAAATACGATAAAATAACTGCTGGTAGGGTTTCGTTGGGCGGGTGGCTGTCCGGCTTTGCTAGTGATGCGGCACTGTGGACGTCTGTCGCTATCCTCATGGCCTGGTGCAGTGGTCTCTCTGCTGGAATAGCTTACGTCTTGTTTTGCGGAGGCGCTGGAGGTGGCGGCGCGGCAGGACCCTGTAACGTGCGACCAAACCGTCAAAGAAGAGCCAAGTTATTGTGATAACCTTAATAATAATATCTGTGTATGTGACTTTATTTTGTATAACGGTACACTCTACAAACGTAATCTAGTTCAACAAATTGTGTGTGATTCATCTGTGTTTTCATGTCATGGTAGCTGTATCATGACCGCTTGTGCTGTAATGGTTACTTTGTATACACATGTAATAAAGAACTATACAACCCCGAGGACACAAGTTTGCATCCAGTGTACTCGTCTGTGTCATAGGCCTAGTAGCCAACGAATACATCAAATCCGGTCAGTTACCATTTTCAGTAACTCTACATTCGAATGCATAAGGGTCAAATGGAATGATTACGTAAAATAGTAACGCCTTCTAAAGTAAAGGCGGGTCTATACATGTATATAAAGCCAGATGTGTTTTAGACATTCTCTCATTATTAGCCAGGCTTGCACTTTCTACTGTTGATAGTGGACTCTTGCTAATCACAGAGAGTAGATGTCAACTGCGTGGTATATTGCAGCGCTGGCATTGCTCCTTTTGTCTGATACAGACGCTAAAGTGGAGATCAGTGGATCTTTATCTGGCGCCTTGCTCTTATTACTGTTGGTATCGGACTGTTGCTGATCACAGAGGGAGATGGCGATTTCGTGGTACATCGCGGCGCTGACATTGGTCCTTGTTTCTGGTTCATACGCTACAGTGGAGATCAGGGGATCTTTACATAGCGCCTTGCTCGACGTTGCAAATAAATATCCTGACCTGCGCAAGATGACCCTGGAAACCCCCGAACAAGAGGACGACCCCTGTGAATGGATCATAGAGGCTAATGCTGTTGGGAAGCATGCCAACGATGATCTAGCTTACGTTCGGGTACGCGTACCCGAGTGCAGCAACGATACAGACTGGTCCAACACGCTGCCCTGTGTCTTTAAGAACCAGACGTTGAAATGCAAAGGACCCTTGCCTACAGAGGTACACAATGCAACATGGACCGTTGGCAACTTATTAATCGACCCATTTCTGCACAATATCCCTAAAAAACCAATTGTCCTACCTAAAGATGTACCATCGGTTGAGTTCAAAGGCGACCTAACACTGATGTCAATTGGCGGTTTGGCTTTAGCTAAAACCATCCAAACGACCGGCATCTATTCCGGAGTAGGTAATATAACATCAACCATATATGGTACATCACTGGAAGTGAAGATGATATCGCCGAACTACATATCATTCTGGTTCTACTTGAGCTTGCCGGAGTTGAAAGCTAATCTCAATAGAGCGCGTGCGGTGGCTATTAATAGAGCGCTAGGACGAATGTACGTAGAATGGCACGCTTGGATGCAGGGCGATAAACTAATTGTACAGTTGCAAGCAGCAAACGGTCCACCGTTCAATCCAATAATCGATGCTCTTTTTACAAGAACGAGTTTTGTAAGCTACAGCATAAACGACCTCTATTCTACCAGTGTGCGTATTGGCAATCGTGTGCTCCAGTATCGCTACACTGGCCTGGGTCGACACTCGTATCACCCGGAGCCCCGCCGATGCCCTGCTGTCACTCTAAGCAGCGCTTGCTATCGGATGAATAACACTCTGGCTCCTAGTAATCGACTTCGACTTGGTGTTGTAACAGGTTTTAGTGTTGTTGCATTACGCAGGTCTGCCAAGTACATGTACGTGGCTGGGAATGTAGTAGGAACTAACGGTATTCTGGAGATTGAAGATCGCAGCCCGATATTAAATCCCAAGGATCCCGCTTGGATGGAATTACCTATGTATTCCTGGAGCCCGTGTAGTATGCGAGTGTACTATACAACCGACTGTTCGGCTGCGGATACCGACTACCTCCGAACTCTCGTTGGCAAAACTTGCTACGTGAGGCCACCAGTGTTTTATTCCTACCAGTAATAGGCTACTAACCCGGTGGCTCGAGAGTGTCTTATCTTATTAATCAAACGTACAAGTTGCAAACCCACATTGGACACATGGATATCATCGGAGTGAGAGATGGCTATGATCTAGCTGAAGTCGCAAGTTGTGTATTGCAACACAGATACACGACGATACATTTAATAACTCCCCATGGTGCCACATTGACAATAGGACCCTTGGCTGATTCGGCTTATAATGACGCGGAGTTTGTCGAGTGTACTATGTTTTACACACCGAATAAATTAAACTTACAAACAATTGGTCATGTAGATGGTGTCCCCTTTACCATTGAGCAGTGTATTTTGATGGCGTGTGACAATGGATGTGTTTATGGGTACGACGGAGACGAACTTCATTTAGTCGCGTTCAGTCTGGATCAACTATTCACAGGTGGAATGAAATACCCCGGCTTTAAGAGCTATTATCACGGCGAGGCTTTCAAAAATAGGACCAAAGAAGACTGGGATAAAGTGTGGAATAGCCCGTATTGCAAGGAACTAGATCTTCAGCATCGTGAATGTGTGGCTTCGCAAAAATCAGAAGTGTCGAAGATCATCGCGCGCAACAAATTGAAACAGAAGAAGATTTGGACTCCACGTGTGAATCAGCATGAAAGTTAACTAGTATGGACTGTCTGATATAACCGTATGATTGTAACTGTGTCTATCTCATATAACCAACCGTATGATTGTAACTGTGTCAAAAGTACAAAAATAAAGAGCCGCCGTTCAACGTGTTTGTGGTGTGTACTTGTTTAGTCTTTATTATGAAACACAGTGTAACAAGACAGGTAGTGAAACACACATCACAATAATACATAGTACGTGTAATAAGCAATACAGTCTCCGTGAAAATACCCATAGACCAACGAGTGAAATCTCTAGTCGAATACAACAATTGTTCTACTCCGTCCATTTCCATGGCGTACACCAACATACACCCAAACTGAACCGTTTGATCGAACTATACCGTCCGCAGTGATTAACACAGAAGCGTCCCCTCGGGATATTGTCACATCTCCAGGTAGCGGTTGTCCGATTCCATTCATCAGCGGCAAAAAAGGTACGCCTTTGGGAGGTTGAAATTTGTGCTCTTTGGGCGAGTTTATGCTATACCAATATTTCTGAAATAAAGCATCCTCTGCCGCTGGTAAGATGTAGTAGTCCACGGTCATATTGTTCTGAACCTTAATATTGTGGATAGTATTGGCAACGGGTTCGAGTTTGGTACAACCGAGTTTATCCCACGCGCTGGGTTCGACTTCCACACTAAAAGAGTCTGGGTTTGGTGAGATGAAAGTCGATGACACGACACATATTCCGTGAAAATGAAGGTTAGGGTCGTCGTTTTCCGTGTATACCACGCAGTACCCGTCGTCCTCATTAACACCAACACGCATACACTCCTTGTCGCACATGGCCAACGTTTCCACAGTATTCGATATTACCACATTGCCCTTGGTAGTATTGTAGAACATGTCTCCAAAACGTACACTCCCAACTAGAGTAGATATCACAATGTCAGTAGGCGAAGACGTGTCATCGTGAGGTGTACACGGGTAGGGTTGTGGTTTGTTTAGGTTAGGGTGGATCACGAACTGTATATCGCCCCCACAGAACACATTTTCGTAAGAGATTGTGTTCACACTACCTCTGGCATAAGCCCTAGTCAGATACACGGAACCTTTGTATGTCTTGATGGGTTCCATGGGCTCTATAAACTGGGCCATGTTGTATTGAAAGTGATATTAGAGGTAAAGGGTAACGTGACCGTTAAGTGAATACTATAAGAATCGGATGGATTGTATAGTAGTTCAAATAGTGAGGTGTTAAGGGTTGGCTGTATAAAATATCGGTCGGGAACATGTGCTCGCCCGGTCGGGGATGGTGAGTGGAGACACAATCCATGTCAGAGTGTGTGTGTGTGTGTGTATATAAACAACACAACCTAATAACCCATCAGAATATCTGGTAGAAACAATACCTCGGACACAATGAGAATTACGTGTTTAACCGCTGTTTTGCTAGGCGTATATGTAACAATAGTGTACACCAAGGACGTTGTAATCCGAGGAAACTTGCACAATGTGTTAGTGTCTGCTGTGCAAGACTATCCTAGCCTACGCAAGATTACAATGGATACCCCAGAGTTTCGAAGGTCCATGTACATACCAAATAAGACATCGGTCCAACGAAACGGCAGTGGACGAAAACGCTTCAGCAAAGGATGCGCTTGGGTTATGAAAGCACGGGTTGTAGGGAACTACACTGCTGACACCGGGATCGTGACCATGATACCCAGGTCCTGTAACAAATACAAGTCCGATGACTGGGCTGATATCACGCCTTGTGTGTTCAACAGAGACAACACTACTACAATATGTAATAAACAATTACCAGAAGGAACCGATCAAGAAGAGTGGTCGATTGGATACTTGGTGATCGAACCAGACAACACACGGATCCCCCTCAGACGCGCGCCGTCTCCAAAGAACATTGTATCCTCGGCCTACAAAGCGGAGCCTACACTGTATAGTCTATGCAACTGGGCGTTGGCAAAAGCTATACAGGAGACCGGAGTCTACGCGGGATCCATGACATTGGACACAGTTCTAGACGAAAAACACATTCGTGTCCGAGGTCAAGGTTCCGAACTCTCGTTCTCTTTAGAGATTATGTTTAATGACATGTTGTCGTCAAACTATCACTATCAGGGACAGCGTGTGTCATGGTACGCTTGGGCGCATGATGGTAAATTGACGATGGATGTGCTGTACCTAAACGATACAACCTCAAACACTAGTTCTCGCGAACACGTGAACCTTGCAGTAAACAACAGTGGTCACGCTGTAAGCTACAGCGTGAAGGACTTGGTTGACACGCCGAAGATCCAGGGTTATACGCCTATACTCAACTTTGTTACATTTCCAAGCTCGACGACAGCAGAGCCTAGACTGTGTCCAACGCTGGCCCTGAGTATAGCTTGTAACATTACCAACGAGCTGTCAGAAGCGGACACGTTGAACCTTGGAAACGTTACAGGGATATTTGTGGTATCTTTAATTCAGGCGAGTGTGTATGAGATTCATGTGGTTGCAAACGTATTAGGAACAAACGGGTTTCTTGGAGTTTACCAAACAGGTAGAATACTGGATCCATATGACGCTGAATGGATAGAATTACCCTTGTGCACATCGTCGAAATGTAACCAGAGAGTCTACGATATCCAAGACTGTTCAACCGGCACCTTTGTTGACATAAAAATCGGACGGCTGACAGACATTCCTGGCTCTCGCAAGTTCATTGGATTTTAGCCTATTCATGTAATCAGCCAATATAGTGTGTTAAGTTGTATACTATTGTTTGTCATACAAAAAACGTGTAGTGTTTTTGTAAGCAATGATATTTGTAATATACAAGTTGATAACGCTGTAACCGAATGTACAATGTACTCTATTGCCTATAATAAAATATTGTGTATAGCTGACAATGTTGTCTTTTGTGTGATGTGTACTTTATTAGTGTAACATGAGCTGCACTTTGCCATGAGCAAACTACGTGTTAGGAAACAAGAATGGAATAAACAGTATCTCACAAGACTGTTGGAAATCAGGATTAAAAACCCTTTCTCTTGATCCTACACAAAGGCTTATAGTTATTTATCGTTACGTTTACAATCAGTATGAAAACAACAGGTAAAACAAATAGTGATAATTCAAGTCCCCGCTTGAAAAGTCCCCGACCAGATACAATTTGAAAAGTCCCCGACCGAGCGGATAGGGTATTTGAATAAGAAACAGTCCCTCCTTGGTTAGTTGTAAAAGCGGTGGTGTTTCTTTGAGAAGTCCATCTGTATTAGTTTAGCGCAACTCGACCACCATGGCCACACAGGCGCGTTCGGATTCGACTATCGTATCACTCCAGTTCATGTTCTCGAGTTACGCGGTATCTAAATACAAGATATGCGCACCAGACAACGATGAACTGAAACGTACCCTTGACTACATACTAGAAACTCCCGCGGAACTAGACCGTTTCAAAGGGTTGATGACTACGGTCAATGAAAAGCTCCACGATTTCCGGACAGTCGTAGGATACATCTCCAGAGATCCTATTGATGACACACAGAATCCTACTTCCAGCATGTTTCCCGATGAATACTATGAATTAGAAGTACACTTCACAACCAACAAAGACCTTATGTTTGCAACAGTCAGCATAGAACCCACGGCAAAATGTCCTGAGACAACAGCTCGTGCGGTACGTAAAAACATGGTGGACTTGACGCCTGTGTGGACCGCGATCGCCGGTATCGCGAAGTACATATTCACCGGTGTTCACGTAAAGATGAAGGGGTGTACTGGTATCGATGCAACGGTGGATACCTTTAATGTCAAAGAGTTAGCTGGTTCCCACGAGATGACGAATTCCACATGTGTCACTAACCCTAAAAAAATGAACATTTGTCTTGTGCGATCGTACACTGGCACCGTTACTGTTATGTTCACCAACCGGACCAAACACAAGTTTCGTTTCACCACAGAGAACAGTGACTATGGCTACACACTCAAGCGCTTGCAGGAACACGAGTATATGACTCAAGTGTGGTTCACTACGTTGAACACAATTTCAGCATTTCGAAACATGTTGGAACTTATAACAGGAGAGTCTATCGACCCCACGCCAAATCCAGACAAAATATGTTTTCCCGATGAAGACTATGAGTTACAGTTCACATGTACAATGGACAGTGTCTACAATACAACGTTCACAATAGAGCCAACGGCAATATGTCCTAGTGTAACCGCTGCTATGGTGCGACGTCTGATACGAAACACAAGTGAAGCACTCATTGATGTGAAGAATGCTTTGATACAGATGACAAAGTTCGTCGTCTTCACAACACGGGTCGCACGGTACTACACGAGTGTGGATTTGTGAATACTAATGTCGCCATGTACTCCGAACCAATACCGTAGGTAAAACTAGTAGGTGAATATCTTTGGTGTAAGTCAGTACGAATATCAAATAGGGTTATACTCTGGTCCCTGACACTCATGTAATGCGTATATTATGTACAATTGTTTATTGTGTTCACCCATCATCGTTTTCATTCGCATGTACAAAGAACAACACACGGGCCTGGTGTGTTTAGGGTGTATGTCTTTTTGTTGTACCATAGTTTGAGTAATAAAAAAAACCATAGACGAACATTGTGTTGTGTCTTTAATTTTAATGTTGTACAATCATAATAACGTTCTATACACATGTACAAGCAACAAAAGCGCCCGTTAAATTGCAACACAATACATCCAATCAAGGGAGGCTGTAGACCGTAACCGATATGTTTGTATCACCAAACACATGTTCCAATATAGATGAAACTCTTGACCACTCGAGGCGATCCAATCCGCAGCCAATTCGAGGTATTGACACTCGTGTAACATCGTTTGCCACACAGTGAGCTTTCATATCCTCCAGACTCCGTTTCAGGTTTGCGTAAGTTGGTTTGTGACCAGCTTTGTCTTTAGTGATCAGATAGTAGACAAAGCGGCCCTCTCGTTTCAACACAGCACACTGTCCGGAACGTTTCTTCTGATTTCGAAGCTCCGTTACACCTCCGAACATTCTTTTGAAAAACACTGCTATGCCTGCTCCCATGCAGAGATCTGCGCTGACGCAGTGAGCTAGAGCATCGTCAGCAGGACAGGAGAATAGATCGCCGATGATGTGATATAACGTGCCCATGGTCTTGTATTTCGTTAGCCAATACTATACACTGTTAAGATGAACTCCAATGGTTACATTAATACTGTCACCCTCGTGTCTTTGGCGACTACGGTTTTATGAGACACAGGCTCTCACAGTGCATGCTCTTAGTTGCATAAAGTAACCGATTGCAAACAATGAAATACCTAAAATGGCAAACGGCCACAGTGACCAGTCATAGTCACCAACTACGCTGTTGGTGAGCACGTGGATGATTAAATGTTTTATCATCGAGAGTCCCAGACCCGCTATTGCTCCGAATAGGCCTGATTTCGATGGTGCTACAATGAGTACCAGTGTACAGCCAATTATATCGAACGATAATACTAGGAGTAATGCAACCGTGAAAATAACACGGTTCTTTACATGCAGCTGATCTATTTCTATGGTCTCAGACACTACAGCCTCCTCCACTTTACTCCTTTCAGCTTCTTCGTACGATGGTAAAGATGTAGCGTCCTCCACTTTACTCCTTTCAGCTTCTTCGTACGATGGTAACGATGTCGCTGCGGAGTAAGATGGGAGATCGATGACCTCGGCTTCGATGTGCTCATAACAGGATGCGTGGCCGTTGTAAGACTGCGGGTATTCTTGAATCATATCCTGACTCCTCATAGTCGCAATGTCATAGTATTGTTCAATACAGTGGATATGATATAAACTTAGTTGTGTCTGGCTCCAGGGTGGAAGCCCGGTAATTCTCCGGGTCGGGTACTCTGGCTCGTTGATATCACTTCCACGAAGAGTCTTTTGGAAGTTGAAAGTTTCTTAACGTACTACATTATAATCCTTTAAGAACGTACAGAGAGAAACTCGATATCTTAAATAGGGCAGCTCATATGTCCCATCGAAAGAAGTACAATTACGATTTCAGACCACTCATACAAAACCTTAAAACAAGCTAAAATACATGAACCAACATTCATTCAACAGTATGCGTGTCCCTCTAATATACGACCGCAAAGATACGTTGCTATGTAAGGCATAAATACACAAACACAGTAGGAGCTGGTGGAGGAGCTTATATAGGAGCTGTGGTCTCATTCATCTTCATGTTTGGATCTCTGAACTCAAGTTGTTTTCTGCGATAGAAAAATATGAGAACAGCAACAACACCACAGACTGTCACCATGAAACATAGGGCTCCAATAACAGCTGACCGCATGGAATGTCTCCTATCCGAGCCAGAGTCTCGAGCCAAACCACCAGCAGACTTCTGTAGGCGCTCAACAATCCTATGACTCACCTCCATCTGAGGACCAGAGAGCACTCTTACTACACATCCAACCAGTGTGCTATCGTCAGGGAGACCTGACAGCACAGCCGTGGTGGTGACGCTGACTGTATTGTTGTCATTGCGGACGGTGGTTGTATTGTGTTGTGAGAAGATGAGGTGTTGTTGCGTAACAGTCAGTGTTACAGCGGGAGCAGGTCGACCTGTGGCTGAACAGGATACAAGTGACTCTCCAGGAGACTTGGATTCTCTTACATCAAGGACGGGTTGATGCAGCTCATAAACCTGGAGGCAGGTTTTACTTGGCAGAGTTCCTTCAGAGAAAGTGTTGAACCGACAGAGATAACAAGCAGCATCCTGCTCCGAGACGTTCTTAATAACTATGGAGTTAATCTGGAGTCCAGCTTCTTTGAACACAACTTTATCGATGAAGCCAGGATTCACACTTTCCCTATAGACACTGTAAGAACCAATATTCTTCACATGATCCTTTATGATCTTCTGCCAGGTGACCTGAAGAACCTTTCTATTTTCCATCATCTGACAACTGAGCTCAGCATCTTCTCCAACCGCTGCCCAAACAGTCTGCTGGGTTTGTATCAGAGCCGATCCGCCTTTTTGAAATCCTCCATAATGAAAAATGCAATAGATAAAATATAAAGTCACTCCATGTGGCTTCATTGTAGAGTGAGCGGTTGTGTTTATGTTCGTGTAACACTGTAAATAAATCCAGCTAATGTATTATTGTGTTCTTGTATAAAAACAATGTCTAGCGAGTGGAGCGATATGATTTTATGTCGGGCCAATGGGCGACAATATAATGTAATCTCATATCCAATGTTTTCTAGTGAGCCAAAAGTCCCCGACCAACGTAAAGTCCCCGACCGAGAAAGGTAGCCTACTAACAAAATGTCCCCGACTGAGAATACACTTTGGTCTGAGAGTACAAATTACCCGTTCATAACCATTCTGACTCCAGTGTAATATTCGAGGTCTTTCAACCTACACTTTGTCGTTTTGTGAGAACGGATTACAGAGACGATGGCGGATCGTCCCCGATACTCTGTAGATTATTGGTATGATCCGAATTACAAATGGACTGACACCGGCTTTGGAGAAACACAGGAATACGGCGGTACAGTGTACATGGAATCACACTCTTATGATCCCATCAAAGTTGTCACATACGCACCTCCGTGGGGCCGTCATGGCTCACGGAGACGTGTGTTGTGTTATCTGGGAATAGACTACGAACTAGAGAGACTGATGAAAATCCCCACTTATCTAGGGACCGAGGACTATCGCATTCGCGTTTCAATCGGCGCGAGATCGCTCGATGTGTTTACCCTCACGGGTTCTCCTCGTAACAACATCCCCGCCGGGTATACGCGGTTCACCAGTAAAGATGTCAAGTCTAACATGCTCCTGGAAGAAATCGTCAACCTGTGCGTCGGTGTTTGTGATGCCACTGAACGGGTGTTGTCTGAAAGGCAAGCTTCACACCAGGAAGCCCGAGAGGACTGGTATCAGGACTGGTCTCAGGACAGACAGGCTGAAGCTCAAGAGGACTGGTCTCATGACATACTGAACGCGTATTTGAAGGACGGGAACATGGACAGACAGGCTGAAGCTCAAGAGGACTGGTCTCATGACATACTGGATACGTATTTGAAGGACGGGAACATGGACAGACAGGCTGAAGCTCAAGAGGACTGGTCTCAGGACATACTGNGATGACTGGGCTGATATCACGCCTTGTGTGTTCAACAGAGACAACACTACTACAATATGTAATAAACAATTACCAGAAGGAACCGATCAAGAAGAGTGGTCGATTGGATACTTGGTGATCGAACCAGACAACACACGGATCCCCCTCAGACGCGCGCCGTCTCCAAAGAACATTGTATCCTCGGCCTACAAAGCGGAGCCTACACTGTATAGTCTATGCAACTGGGCGTTGGCAAAAGCTATACAGGAGACCGGAGTCTACGCGGGATCCATGACATTGGACACAGTTCTAGACGAAAAACACATTCGTGTCCGAGGTCAAGGTTCCGAACTCTCGTTCTCTTTAGAGATTATGTTTAATGACATGTTGTCGTCAAACTATCACTATCAGGGACAGCGTGTGTCATGGTACGCTTGGGCGCATGATGGTAAATTGACGATGGATGTGCTGTACCTAAACGATACAACCTCAAACACTAGTTCTCGCGAACACGTGAACCTTGCAGTAAACAACAGTGGTCACGCTGTAAGCTACAGCGTGAAGGACTTGGTTGACACGCCGAAGATCCAGGGTTATACGCCTATACTCAACTTTGTTACATTTCCAAGCTCGACGACAGCAGAGCCTAGACTGTGTCCAACGCTGGCCCTGAGTATAGCTTGTAACATTACCAACGAGCTGTCAGAAGCGGACACGTTGAACCTTGGAAACGTTACAGGGATATTTGTGGTATCTTTAATTCAGGCGAGTGTGTATGAGATTCATGTGGTTGCAAACGTATTAGGAACAAACGGGTTTCTTGGAGTTTACCAAACAGGTAGAATACTGGATCCATATGACGCTGAATGGATAGAATTACCCTTGTGCACATCGTCGAAATGTAACCAGAGAGTCTACGATATCCAAGACTGTTCAACCGGCACCTTTGTTGACATAAAAATCGGACGGCTGACAGACATTCCTGGCTCTCGCAAGTTCATTGGATTTTAGCCTATTCATGTAATCAGCCAATATAGTGTGTTAAGTTGTATACTATTGTTTGTCATACAAAAAACGTGTAGTGTTTTTGTAAGCAATGATATTTGTAATATACAAGTTGATAACGCTGTAACCGAATGTACAATGTACTCTATTGCCTATAATAAAATATTGTGTATAGCTGACAATGTTGTCTTTTGTGTGATGTGTACTTTATTAGTGTAACATGAGCTGCACTCTGCCATGAGCAAACTACGTGTTAGGAAACAAGAATGGAATAAACAGTATCTCACAAGACTGTTGGAAATCAGGATTAAAAACCCTTTCTCTTGATCCTACACAAAGGCTTATAGTTATTTATCGTTACGTTTACAATCAGTATGAAAACAACAGGTAAAACAAATAGTGATAATTCAAGTCCCCGCTTGAAAAGTCCCCGACCAGATACAATTTGAAAAGTCCCCGACCGAGCGGATAGGGTATTTGAATAAGAAACAGTCCCTCCTTGGTTAGTTGTAAAAGCGGTGGTGTTTCTTTGAGAAGTCCATCTGTATTAGTTTAGCGCAACTCGACCACCATGGCCACACAGGCGCGTTCGGATTCGACTATCGTATCACTCCAGTTCATGTTCTCGAGTTACGCGGTATCTAAATACAAGATATGCGCACCAGACAACGATGAACTGAAACGTACCCTTGACTACATACTAGAAACTCCCGCGGAACTAGACCGTTTCAAAGGGTTGATGACTACGGTCAATGAAAAGCTCCACGATTTCCGGACAGTCGTAGGATACATCTCCAGAGATCCTATTGATGACACACAGAATCCTACTTCCAGCATGTTTCCCGATGAATACTATGAATTAGAAGTACACTTCACAACCAACAAAGACCTTATGTTTGCAACAGTCAGCATAGAACCCACGGCAAAATGTCCTGAGACAACAGCTCGTGCGGTACGTAAAAACATGGTGGACTTGACGCCTGTGTGGACCGCGATCGCCGGTATCGCGAAGTACATATTCACCGGTGTTCACGTAAAGATGAAGGGGTGTACTGGTATCGATGCAACGGTGGATACCTTTAATGTCAAAGAGTTAGCTGGTTCCCACGAGATGACGAATTCCACATGTGTCACTAACCCTAAAAAAATGAACATTTGTCTTGTGCGATCGTACACTGGCACCGTTACTGTTATGTTCACCAACCGGACCAAACACAAGTTTCGTTTCACCACAGAGAACAGTGACTATGGCTACACACTCAAGCGCTTGCAGGAACACGAGTATATGACTCAAGTGTGGTTCACTACGTTGAACACAATTTCAGCATTTCGAAACATGTTGGAACTTATAACAGGAGAGTCTATCGACCCCACGCCAAATCCAGACAAAATATGTTTTCCCGATGAAGACTATGAGTTACAGTTCACATGTACAATGGACAGTGTCTACAATACAACGTTCACAATAGAGCCAACGGCAATATGTCCTAGTGTAACCGCTGCTATGGTGCGACGTCTGATACGAAACACAAGTGAAGCACTCATTGATGTGAAGAATGCTTTGATACAGATGACAAAGTTCGTCGTCTTCACAACACGGGTCGCACGGTACTACACGAGTGTGGATTTGTGAATACTAATGTCGCCATGTACTCCGAACCAATACCGTAGGTAAAACTAGTAGGTGAATATCTTTGGTGTAAGTCAGTACGAATATCAAATAGGGTTATACTCTGGTCCCTGACACTCATGTAATGCGTATATTATGTACAATTGTTTATTGTGTTCACCCATCATCGTTTTCATTCGCATGTACAAAGAACAACACACGGGCCTGGTGTGTTTAGGGTGTATGTCTTTTTGTTGTACCATAGTTTGAGTAATAAAAAAAACCATAGACGAACATTGTGTTGTGTCTTTAATTTTAATGTTGTACAATCATAATAACGTTCTATACACATGTACAAGCAACAAAAGCGCCCGTTAAATTGCAACACAATACATCCAATCAAGGGAGGCTGTAGACCGTAACCGATATGTTTGTATCACCAAACACATGTTCCAATATAGATGAAACTCTTGACCACTCGAGGCGATCCAATCCGCAGCCAATTCGAGGTATTGACACTCGTGTAACATCGTTTGCCACACAGTGAGCTTTCATATCCTCCAGACTCCGTTTCAGGTTTGCGTAAGTTGGTTTGTGACCAGCTTTGTCTTTAGTGATCAGATAGTAGACAAAGCGGCCCTCTCGTTTCAACACAGCACACTGTCCGGAACGTTTCTTCTGATTTCGAAGCTCCGTTACACCTCCGAACATTCTTTTGAAAAACACTGCTATGCCTGCTCCCATGCAGAGATCTGCGCTGACGCAGTGAGCTAGAGCATCGTCAGCAGGACAGGAGAATAGATCGCCGATGATGTGATATAACGTGCCCATGGTCTTGTATTTCGTTAGCCAATACTATACACTGTTAAGATGAACTCCAATGGTTACATTAATACTGTCACCCTCGTGTCTTTGGCGACTACGGTTTTATGAGACACAGGCTCTCACAGTGCATGCTCTTAGTTGCATAAAGTAACCGATTGCAAACAATGAAATACCTAAAATGGCAAACGGCCACAGTGACCAGTCATAGTCACCAACTACGCTGTTGGTGAGCACGTGGATGATTAAATGTTTTATCATCGAGAGTCCCAGACCCGCTATTGCTCCGAATAGGCCTGATTTCGATGGTGCTACAATGAGTACCAGTGTACAGCCAATTATATCGAACGATAATACTAGGAGTAATGCAACCGTGAAAATAACACGGTTCTTTACATGCAGCTGATCTATTTCTATGGTCTCAGACACTACAGCCTCCTCCACTTTACTCCTTTCAGCTTCTTCGTACGATGGTAAAGATGTAGCGTCCTCCACTTTACTCCTTTCAGCTTCTTCGTACGATGGTAACGATGTCGCTGCGGAGTAAGATGGGAGATCGATGACCTCGGCTTCGATGTGCTCATAACAGGATGCGTGGCCGTTGTAAGACTGCGGGTATTCTTGAATCATATCCTGACTCCTCATAGTCGCAATGTCATAGTATTGTTCAATACAGTGGATATGATATAAACTTAGTTGTGTCTGGCTCCAGGGTGGAAGCCCGGTAATTCTCCGGGTCGGGTACTCTGGCTCGTTGATATCACTTCCACGAAGAGTCTTTTGGAAGTTGAAAGTTTCTTAACGTACTACATTATAATCCTTTAAGAACGTACAGAGAGAAACTCGATATCTTAAATAGGGCAGCTCATATGTCCCATCGAAAGAAGTACAATTACGATTTCAGACCACTCATACAAAACCTTAAAACAAGCTAAAATACATGAACCAACATTCATTCAACAGTATGCGTGTCCCTCTAATATACGACCGCAAAGATACGTTGCTATGTAAGGCATAAATACACAAACACAGTAGGAGCTGGTGGAGGAGCTTATATAGGAGCTGTGGTCTCATTCATCTTCATGTTTGGATCTCTGAACTCAAGTTGTTTTCTGCGATAGAAAAATATGAGAACAGCAACAACACCACAGACTGTCACCATGAAACATAGGGCTCCAATAACAGCTGACCGCATGGAATGTCTCCTATCCGAGCCAGAGTCTCGAGCCAAACCACCAGCAGACTTCTGTAGGCGCTCAACAATCCTATGACTCACCTCCATCTGAGGACCAGAGAGCACTCTTACTACACATCCAACCAGTGTGCTATCGTCAGGGAGACCTGACAGCACAGCCGTGGTGGTGACGCTGACTGTATTGTTGTCATTGCGGACGGTGGTTGTATTGTGTTGTGAGAAGATGAGGTGTTGTTGCGTAACAGTCAGTGTTACAGCGGGAGCAGGTCGACCTGTGGCTGAACAGGATACAAGTGACTCTCCAGGAGACTTGGATTCTCTTACATCAAGGACGGGTTGATGCAGCTCATAAACCTGGAGGCAGGTTTTACTTGGCAGAGTTCCTTCAGAGAAAGTGTTGAACCGACAGAGATAACAAGCAGCATCCTGCTCCGAGACGTTCTTAATAACTATGGAGTTAATCTGGAGTCCAGCTTCTTTGAACACAACTTTATCGATGAAGCCAGGATTCACACTTTCCCTATAGACACTGTAAGAACCAATATTCTTCACATGATCCTTTATGATCTTCTGCCAGGTGACCTGAAGAACCTTTCTATTTTCCATCATCTGACAACTGAGCTCAGCATCTTCTCCAACCGCTGCCCAAACAGTCTGCTGGGTTTGTATCAGAGCCGATCCGCCTTTTTGAAATCCTCCATAATGAAAAATGCAATAGATAAAATATAAAGTCACTCCATGTGGCTTCATTGTAGAGTGAGCGGTTGTGTTTATGTTCGTGTAACACTGTAAATAAATCCAGCTAATGTATTATTGTGTTCTTGTATAAAAACAATGTCTAGCGAGTGGAGCGATATGATTTTATGTCGGGCCAATGGGCGACAATATAATGTAATCTCATATCCAATGTTTTCTAGTGAGCCAAAAGTCCCCGACCAACGTAAAGTCCCCGACCGAGAAAGGTAGCCTACTAACAAAATGTCCCCGACTGAGAATACACTTTGGTCTGAGAGTACAAATTACCCGTTCATAACCATTCTGACTCCAGTGTAATATTCGAGGTCTTTCAACCTACACTTTGTCGTTTTGTGAGAACGGATTACAGAGACGATGGCGGATCGTCCCCGATACTCTGTAGATTATTGGTATGATCCGAATTACAAATGGACTGACACCGGCTTTGGAGAAACACAGGAATACGGCGGTACAGTGTACATGGAATCACACTCTTATGATCCCATCAAAGTTGTCACATACGCACCTCCGTGGGGCCGTCATGGCTCACGGAGACGTGTGTTGTGTTATCTGGGAATAGACTACGAACTAGAGAGACTGATGAAAATCCCCACTTATCTAGGGACCGAGGACTATCGCATTCGCGTTTCAATCGGCGCGAGATCGCTCGATGTGTTTACCCTCACGGGTTCTCCTCGTAACAACATCCCCGCCGGGTATACGCGGTTCACCAGTAAAGATGTCAAGTCTAACATGCTCCTGGAAGAAATCGTCAACCTGTGCGTCGGTGTTTGTGATGCCACTGAACGGGTGTTGTCTGAAAGGCAAGCTTCACACCAGGAAGCCCGAGAGGACTGGTATCAGGACTGGTCTCAGGACTGGTTTCAGGACAGACAGGCTGAAGCTCAAGAGGACTGGTCTCATGACATACTGAACGCGTATTTGAAGGACGGGAACATGGACAGACAGGCTGAAGCTCAAGAGGACTGGTCTCATGACATACTGGATACGTATTTGAAGGACGGGAACATGGACAGACAGGCTGAAGCTCAAGAGGACTGGTCTCAGGACATACTGAACGCGTATTCGAAGGACGGGAATATGAACAAGTTGGGTTAGCAGGATTTGTATTTCATTTTAGTCTGTCGGTTCTCAATGTATGCTCCTATATCACCACGATTTGAAGGATACCGTTCCGCAAGGGAAGACGCCACGCAATATCGCGCGTGACAACCGATCTGACAACGACGGCTACGCGTTCCAGATCTTGACATGTGATGGCGCATCTGACCGCCTCCGGGTGTTTTGTTTAATGGTTGGTGGGTATTGGATGAAGAACATTACGTTACCGAGACTCAATATCCTTTTTGGAGTACGTGTTGGTTGTAGCATATGGGAGTTTTCTACGCGTGAATAGTAATGTTACGCTGATTGTGCCAGTGAGATAAAAGATGATCTGTTTCTAACACTACTGAAATGTGCATATAAAATCTTGTACCAAGCAGCGTGTGAGATATGTTGTAAAGCATCCATGATTTCAAATAAAATACAAATGACCAATACAGGGGTTTGTGTTTTTTACATTCTTTATTTTCCATGCACACACCATTACAATGTCCCGGATTAATGTACACAACGGATATAGTGTTCGCATCATTCACATGGTACGTAGGATTTGTCCATCTGGACATATTGAACCTTTTTCACACGATTTAAATATGCCAGCGTATGCGGCAAGATTTGTATTCCATCATACACAGTCACGAAACCGTTGAACTTCAAAGGATCATCCGATTTGATGATATAACCAGAACCCTTGAACAGCACCGTGTACCTGACCTTTCTAGTGATCACAGTAAACAGGTAACCGGGTAGTTGTGATTGCTTATAACGCATTATTACACCCGGCAACATTCCGTCTTTCTCTTCTAAGGTACACAAATACGATAGGATGGGCAACCCGTCATATAAAGAGCCCCACCATAGGGAGCTGCCTAATAGATATTCATTGACCCCAGTGACTTGTTTTATTAGTGTGTTTGCGTCGACAACGGCCTTTCTCGTCACATCCGCACTGGAATTGGAGTAGGGCAACAGATTTCCATCGAACACCTTTACAAAGTCTGTGATAATGGTCAATAGACTAGGCCCCGTTATGTAGGAGTGGGTACACGGATGCGTACACGCAAACTTGTTGTCCGCGATCACAACGTGGGTACAGAACACTCTGTCACATCGCAGTGAAATCGTACACACAGCACCTTCCAGCGTCTGCAGAAGCGGTACGGATACAATGATAGAGCCTATTGGTTTGGTAATGAGAATATCATCCACCTCGTCTTGGGAGATGTTGCTCCACCATAGCGGACCCAAGATTTGTTGACACTCGTTCCATTCTTTGAACCATCCACACCAAGTCTGTAGTTGTGATCGCAAGTTTGATAACAAAGGGGGGTTAGCTCCGTTAGCGCTAGACATATTTTAACCTGCGATTCGGTGTCTCCGAGGTGCCTTATGTTAAGTGTCGGAATATAAACGCTGGTTTTTAAATATAACAATTATGCGCGGCGCGCAGGCCCAGCGGGAGATGGGCGCGTGCGGTGGGCAGGCCCAGCGGGAGATGGGCGCGTGCGGTGGGCGTTTTTAAAACACCCCCCCTTGTCACACTACGCTCTTTTTGCACCACCTCACAACATAGTTTTTGCACCTTGACTCTTTAACCCTTGTGCACCCCATTGGGGTCCCGGCGTAGCGAGGCTGGGGTCCGGGGGCACCCCGGCGTAGCGAGGTTGGGAGCGTGGGGTCCGGGGGCACCCCGGCATTGCGAGGCTGGGGTCCGTGGGCACCCCGGC